>JAZEWT010000032.1:1109834-1121948 GCA_036362905.1 Mordacia mordax | reverse complement strand
ATTCGAACCCGGGACCTTCTTGCTGCGAGGCGACAGCGCTAACCACTGGGCCACCGTGCCGCCCTGTGCGGCGCATTAGAAATGGTTATTATTATTGCTCTTGTTGCTGTTGTTACGCGCGCGCCCCCGCATGCAAACAGGCCAGCTGTGCGGTCGCCTCGAGGAATGTTCCAAGGCACCAGGTGCTTCCTTCCGCAACGTGGGAAGCCGTACCGTTGCGAGTTTAACCATCACTGCGGTGGAGGCGCGCGCACACCTGACTCACACACGCGCACATTATATCGTAATCATCGTCTATATATTATGCAGCACGTGTTTATATTGAACACTTCTTCCTTCCATTATTTGTTTAAATTGTTTCATTTTTATTTGATGGCCTTCATTGATTTATTGTCGTTATTTTAAATACTTGATCCATTCTGATGTTATTGACACAGCTCTGTGCAGCGTTTTGTGACCCTCGGGTAAAAAGCACTCTAGAAGTGCAATTATTATCTCATCTCATTGTCAAAAACCGCTTAGTCATGTACAGGGTGGCGGGGAGCCGGAACCTATCCCGGCAGACACAGGGCGCAAGGCAGGGATACACCCACGATGGGGCGCCAGTCCATTACCGGGCACTGAGGGCAATTTAGTCTGCAAGCCAATTAACCTATGCAGCAGCATGTTTTTTGGACTGTGGGAGGAAACCGGAGCGTCCGGCGAAACCCCACGCGGACACGGGGAGAGAACTCGCAAACTCCACACAGAAAGGCACCCGAGCCGAGACTCGAACCCAGGTCCTTCTTGCTGTGAGGCGACAGCGCAACCCACTGATCCATTGTGCCGCCACAATTATTATTATTATAAATGCAAATGTTATTATTGCGTATGTCAGCACTGCGGTTACCGGGTTCGAATCCTTTGTAAGAGCAACATTTATTTCCCAATGACCAAGGCTTGTCTCTTATATCAGCTTCACTTCCCACTTACAGATCACCCTTTTAAAATTGTATCACTCTTTGTTACAAATTCCCATTATTGCGCGAGTACCATCGACCTTCTTGAGCCAACCCTTCCACCTTCATCCCGAAGTCAGAATAAGGTATTGCACGCTCGGAACAAGATCGCCCGTAGGGTGGGTACGAGTATATAACAAAGATCACTCTTGCAGCCTACACAGACTGTTAGGGCAAGTGCTGTCAGTCAGAATTTACATACGGCAGGACATTGAGGCACCTGTAGAAAATACACCGCATGTGAGGCGGCAACACTATATCCCACACAAAATGGACGAGTGCGGGCCACGTTTTGCAGTACCACCATCGCTTGGCGAGCCACGCTACTGCTCCTCCTCACGACATCCGTGGGAAGGGAGTTCACGATGTTGATGTGATCTACCAAACCCCTCTGCCTCCACAGCGCTGGGTTAAGAGCCCACACGCATAGCCACGCATTAACCACGTTAAAAAGAAAAACGCCTTCAGGCAATTATAAAAAAACAGACAAAAGGCATAGGACCGACAATACGAGACAGACAATACAAACGCTCTCCCACGCCATCTCTCGTATTATATAAACGCACGGCATGACGCATTATGCTGAAATATGTAACAGGACAGCAAAGCAGGTGGCAATGTTGGCAGTGTTTTGATGTTGTTGGAGATAATGTTGGTGGTGATGATTGTTCCATCGGTGGTGGTGGTGATTGCTTGGTGGTGTTACTGCAGATGATTCTGGTGGTGGTAGCAGGCAAGCACACTCCCATCATCTACAACACCTCACACCCGAGAATGAGGAGAATTACCAAAGTCTTCGCTCGGAGGTTCGGAGAGCTGTGTGGCGTTGCAAGGATGAGTGGTGGTCAAGGACTGATGAAGAGAGTTTGTTTGTCTCAGTAGCCCGTGATCACAAATCACTTTTTTAACACCACCAGAAAATTGACTTGCAACGCCACTCCCATTACCTCCCCTAAAAGAGAATATGGTAATTCGATATCTGACCCCCAGGAACACGTTTGGAGATTTACTGAGAATTACTGTGAGATCTTGGGGGAGGAGACCCCCCTTAGTTCAGAAGAAGCCACCCTTTTCAAGTTGCTGGCAGAGATGCTATCTCTAAAGGAAGTACATAAGGTGATACTGAGCCTGATACCAGTAAAAGCACCAGGCATAGATGGCCTTATGGGCCCACCACCTGCAAGGCAAATCATAAGGGTCCAGTGCAATGCAGAGTGGATCTCGGCGTGCTCGGCCTTTTCAATTGAATGGAAGCTGGCTCTTGGAATGTGGAACGTCACCTCTCTGGAAGATAAGGAACCAGAGCTTGTGCAGGAGGTTGAGAGGTACCAACTGGATAAAGATGGGCTCACCTTTGCACACAGTGTCGGCTCTGGAACCAGACTGGTTGATCGTGTTTGGATTCTCTCCTACTCCGGAATCGCGCTCGGGGAGAGGTGCTGGGCGGAGGTGGGGATACTCACCCAGCCCCCTTCTTGGTGCCACTCAGTTGGAGTTTGTCCCGGTGAATGAGAGGGTTACCTCAATGTGACTTCGGACTCTGATGCACCAAACAGCAGTTCAGAGGACATTAACTTTTTGGAGACGTGGGTGGGGTGCTCGATAACACTCCACCTGGTGACTCCATAGTTCAACTGGGAGACTTCAACGCCCATGTGGGTAATGATGGAGAAACTTGGAGGGGTGCGATAGGGAGTAAGGGCCTGCCTGAACTAAACCCAAGCAGTATTGTTGTTGGTCTTCTGTGCTGTCCATAACAAACACCACGTTCGAACACAACGAGGCTCATAAGTGTACCTGGTACCAGAGCACCTTGGGCCAAAGGTCGATGATCGACTTTGTAATTGTCTTATGAGACCTGAGGCCATATGTTTAGGACACATGAGTGAAGAGAGGAGCAGAGCTGTCTACCGATCACCACCTTGTGGTGAGCTGGATCAGATTAGGGGGTAGGATGTCGGACACATCTGGTAAGCCAAAAGGTGTAGTGAGGGTTTTCTGGGAATGATTGGTGGAAGATCCTGCACGCAGCAATTCCAAATCCCACCTCTGGAGGAATTTTTCCCACATTTCGGAGGAGGCTGAGGACATGGAGTTAAAATAGGCCTTGATTAAAGCCTCTGTCGTGAAAGCAGCTGCTCGGAGCTGTGGCCAGAAAGTGGCCGGTGCCTATTTTGGTGGCAACCTAAGGACCCACTGGTGGACACCAGTAGTGAGGAAAGCTGTCAAGCTACACAAGGAGTCCTTGTGAACTTGGTTGGCACGGGGGACTCCTGATTCGGCGGAGAGGTACTGGCAGACCTTAAAAACTGCAGCTGCAGTGGTTGCAGAAACGAAAGCCCGGGTGTGGGAGGAGTTCGGAGAGGCGATGGAAAAGGATTCTCGACTGGCATCAGAGAGGTTCTGGCAAACCATCCGATGACTCAGGAGGGGAAAGCAGGGCACCAGCCAGGTTGGTATCAACAAGGGAGGGAAGGTGCTGACCTCGACTGGGGATATTGTTGGGAGGTGGAAGGAACACTCTCAGGCATAAACCTGACAGGCATGCCCTCGGAGGAGGCAAGGCTGGAGTGTTCTGGGGGTCAGAATCCATAGCGTTGGCAGAGTCACTGAGGTAGCCCAGAAACTACACAGTGCCACAGCACTAGCAGTGGACGAGATCTGCCTGGAAATGGCATCGAGCCATGAAAACCTACATCAGAACAACATTACAACTGTCTGGAGCACAGGACGGATTCTACAGGAATGGAAAGAGGCCACCGTGATCCCCCTCTTTAAAAAGGGGGACTGCACTGACTGTAACAACTACAGGAGCATCTCACTCCTCGGTGTGCCAGGAAAGGTCCTGGCAAGGATATTAGGCACGCTGAGGAAAGGCTGAATGGTTTCAGGTCAGGGCGGTCTTACACAAATACCATATTCTCTGCAGGCTGCTACAGCAGATGTGTAGGGAATTTCAACGGGACCTATATCACTATATATCTGCTCTATTTACCTATTCAAGGCCTACGATACCATCAATAGGACAGGGCTTTGGGTCATTGTTAATGCATTTTGGGTCCCTGACTGTCTGCTCACAATCATTAAGGACCTTCATGATGGTGGGTAAAGCTACTTGGCCAGGAGTCAGATATATTGTCTGTCCACCTTGGGGTGCGGCAGGGATATCTGCTAGAGGCTACATTATTTAACTACTTTTTTGACCACGTAGTTCAAGAGGCTTTCCATGGATCTATTAGTGGAATTTACATCTGGTACAGGTACATGGGAGGTCAAGGGATGGCTCTCAATTGTCAAACCATGTTAAGTATGCCTATGATCTGATAATTGCCACTAACTTTGAGGAGCCAGGGGCTCTGCTGTTGAACTCAGCCACACCTAAACCAAGCACATGCCGGGGTATTGTATACCACCGAACACTCCACCTCCTCAACTCTCCATGAATGATAGGGGCAGTTGTGGAGAGTGTGGAAACGTTTCCATGCCTCGGAAATGTGCTTATGGGGCCGGTTCCAGTTGAGCAGCGGAGATCTCACTCTGAAAAAGTCGGGCAGCGTTGTCTTTACATCGGCTGCGTAACACTGTATGGAAGCTACCTGGCCTGTTGCTTCACACGAAACGTCGGGTTTTCTCAGCGACAATAAATGTCCTTTCTTCTCTATTCTTGGTCGTGCTTTGATTGCATTTGATGGAAGTGGAATTGATGCCGATCGTGTGAATGCGAGTCATCGTGCTATTGGTGGTGGCATACGGAGGCAGGTTTTCATGGCTCAAGAGCTACTCTATCGGGATAACCGTGTGGAGGATTCTTCCCGTGTGTGGTTGTGGCGGTTGCCGTGGTTACTTGCGTGAGCTCACCGCGGGGGCTCGTCACACGACATAAGCGTTGTGGCTGCGTAGTTGTGGTTGTGCTGAAGTTGTGCCTGTGTCGCGGTCGCGTAGTTGTGGTTGTCACCTGCATGAGCTCGTCGCGGGAGGTGAAGTGCGACACGAGGCGGTTGCGCCGCGTGCGAGTGTTCGTGATGGAGACGTGGAGCAGCCCTTCCGCGCGCTCGTGCGCGTCGCTCGGCAGGATCGATTCGATGCCCTCGCTGCCGCAAACACAAACATCCCCCAAGTAGCCAATCACAGCTCACATGGGCAAGTCCTGAGAACCACTCTCAACAGCAGCTCTTTCGGCATAGGAGTGTCGAGGGTTCCAGCCCTCTCCATCGTGGTGTTTTGGCTCCCACGGCGGAGGCATCATCAGAGTTAAATAATAACAATTGATTCTTACACTCGGAATGCGTCCGTTTGTGATCGTGCTGTTCTTTCGATGTAAACCACATCTCTTATATATAACGAAGCCTGTGTTTAGTTTGTATGTCAGCAATGTGGGTACTGAGTTTCAATTCTCCATAACTGCAGATTTTATCTGCATACCACAAAAATGTTCAAATCTTCTTTCAGCTTTACAACAATCTTTCTAATTACTCTTCTAAAACTTTAAAGCAATTTTACCTCAAACTTCCCACTTTTGTACTATTGCATCATCAACCCTCCTAAGCCATGTACTCATGTATGTTTTCAAGGCTTGAAGTTATGAGAATTTCTCTCCAAAACTGTTCTTTCGGGATAGCCATGTTAAGTGTTCCTTTCTCTTCCTTCAAGTCATGTCATCTCTCACGCTGAAGGTGCCTCCAACGTTGGAGGCGAAACATCGTGAAAGAGAAAGAACATTCGACACGGCTATCCTGAAGAAACAGCTGCGGAGAGAAATGTCCCATTAAGCGTTTTTTTATGGTGGCGCAGTTACATTCTTAGAAAAAGGTCGCCCATAGGGCAGCTCCTCGGCTGATGTAATATTCAAGGTGATGCAGCAGAAGCGTCCTCCTGCGCTGGTGGGAGGGGGGAACGCGACCTCCGTACCGGAGCTTCTGCATGAACGGGAAGCCAGGGGTCATGGCGCCAAGGTGTTGCATGCGGATCTCCTCCGCAAAGTTGTATGAGAACTCGGTGCAGTCCTGGAGAGACGAGGCGCGGGAAATGGACAGATGTTTATTATTACGGCAAAAAGTACCCAGCGAGGTTGCAAGCTCTAGAAGCAGGATTGCTACAACAAACGTCCAAACAGACCTATGCAAAAATCCATAAGACCAAAAAGAAAAACGTGCAAAAACTAAACCCATAAAAGCAAAAAAGTAAATGGTAACACGCAAGATTGCATAACTCAACAAACTCGCAGCCCCACGTGGCACAGCGGCGAACAGTTTTATCGCCGTTATAGCACTTGCATGTTTTAAATTTACAAACGGTGGACCGTAAATATCTGACACAATTAGTATCAGTACCCGCTTAATTATGTACAGGGTCATGGGGGGCCAGAGCCTATCCCGGCAGATAGAGTGTGCAAGGTGGGCTATGCCCATGATGTGACGCCAGTACATCGCAGGGCACTTTTTTGGGGAGCAATTTACTAAACAGGCCAAATAACCCAGGCAGCAGTGTGTCTTTGAACGGTGGAAGGAAACCGGAGTACCCAGCAAAATCCACAAAGAACACGGGTAGAACACGCAAACTCCACGCAGAAAGGCACCAGTGCCCGGAACCAAACCCGAGACATTTTTTGCTGTGAGGCATTAGCACAACTCACTGTGTCGCCGCACCGCCTATTTAATGCAGGAAGAAATGCATTAGGAGATTCTGGCCCACTCTGTATTTGGGCAACAGGGTCTCCCTCGATTGGCCAAGGTACCATGTGGTCAGAGGTCAAAGTAAGCTGGTACAGTCTGGTACAGAATACCGGTAAAAAAGTGGATAGGCATTCAGTAGAGCACAGATGGGAATGGGGGTTTGCAATGCAGCCATAGCGGTAAGAAACCCAAGCTACTTTCACCCCGGCGCGTAGCGCTCACCGCGATCCTGTGTGGCGCGGTTGCCATAACAGCAGCAGCGAGGGCCCCAGCCGAGGCCCCTGCGTAGGCGTCTACAGCGCCGAGCAACCGGCGCCCATTCCTCAACAAAGCACTCGCCGCGCCCAGGTGGTACACGCCCAGGAATCCGGAGCCAGCGAACGACAAGCCCAGCGGTGGCACCATCGTCTCGCTCCCCGCTGACAAGAACACAGGGAGAGAAGGATCGATCGCGTGTACACAGAGATCCGTCATGTGTACAGAGACAGTGGGGTATAGTGTATGCACACACTGTCGGGACCGGCCCTGAATAAACGGTCGAGATTTCTCCATGGCTGCTTGTGTCATCTGGGATGCTCTCGCCTGCTCCACGGGATGCGGCCGTGACGTCCAGGTCACAACACGACTCTTGCTGCTGCTCCTGAGTTCTCAACGGGACAAAATATTCATTTGAAATTGCGTCTGTTATATATTTGAATTTTGAAAGTGCCTTTCACCCAAGGGTCACCAAGCACTGATCTCTATGTAACTTTCTATACTACTACATATCTCGAAGTGTATCTCTATAACTATACGTATGTTTATAATTCTACATGATTCTGAAAGTCTTGTTTACATGGGTCTCTATGTATATCTGTGTGTGTATATCTGTGTGTCTCTGTGGTCCTATATATCTAGATAATACTATGATTATGTGTCTCTCTAGCACCGTCTCTATGGGTCTTTTAGAAATCCCAATATATCTCTATCTATCTCACTGTAGCTCTGTGCATTTATTTGTAACCATGTGTAACCATGTGCACAGGTCCTAGGCCAAGCCAGCTCACCAAACCCGCAATCACCAGAGCAGTGGTATGGTACGAACACCTCCTGTGACAGCAGCGGGGAGGGCTGGCCTTCGCTCAGCAATGGATTTAAAAACGGCAGCACATTTTCACATATTTTCAAAGCAATTCCGCCTACCTATTACCTCATTATGTAACTTTGACGTCAGAGGAAAGGATTCTGCTGTACTGCCCTCTGCTGTCTATGTATCCCCATATCAGCCTGCCAAAACAAAAAATCTCCATAGAGCCGTAGCATAGTGTAGCGAGGAGAATCTATGAAGCCCTGCACGGCATGCGAGAAAGTCGGTGCCCAGCACCATGCCTGCCTGCCTTTGCCTCCCTATTGGCGACGTTACAAACCGTATGAGCGCATAAACAAACTCGGGTCGCCGAGTTCATTCTGCAGTACACTGCACGCTGCCTCACGGCTCCCCACACCTCGTTCCCATGAACCCAACATCACCCACATCCCCAAGGTCTCACTTCAAACACGCAAGGAGTGAAAGCGCAGACAACGCAGGTGTTTTCTTACAGAGAGCAGTGAGTTCAGTGTTCGTGGAAGTGGAGGAGGAGGAGGAGGAGGATTTGTCACCACAGGAAGGTGGCACCAGCACCACCTGTAGCAGCCAAAAGCTCTGGAAGAACAGCACACAGCAGAGAAGCACCATCTGTTGAGAAGAGCACCAGCTGATGAAGACAGCAAGAGAAGCTGAAACCAGTCCAAAGTTTTGCATTCTTTAAAACAACTAAGAATGCTCTCAAGAGCTGCTCTTTCATAATAGCCACTTCATTATCATGATGCCTCCAATGTAGGAGAGATGAAACGTCACGGAGAGGAAAGCTTGACACAGACATCCCGAAAGGACAGATATGGAGGACAATTCTTATACAATGAGGCGCGGAAACTTACATCAGTTCCTGTAAATAACTGGCACTGAAACCCATCATCGATAACAAGCCCATAACAATTAACAGGCTCGGTGCAAATGATTATGACCGTAACGTAATTTTCATCTTGCCACCACAATTGCATTTCTCTATAGTACTTCACTTCAATTCCATTTTTACTTGCTAAAAATCTTAAGCTTTCATTCATTATTGTCACGTTAAAATATCAACACGTCAAATATAACACCGCTCATTCAAATTTCTCAACACACCTGTTCCTAAACGTATGGCTTTTCTTCGTTATTTAAATTAATCATTCGTGATGGTGTTTCACAGTTGATCAGACAACGTGCTCGGTTTGTCTCCAATCTCTTTAACAGTGCTGTGCTACATTCGGCTGAAAGGTGCGCCAATGATAATAACTGCACTTCTACAGCACCTTTGACCCGGGGGTCACAAAACGCTGCACAGAGCTATGGAAAGAATGGCATGTCAACAACAATAACATCAGAGTAGATCAATTAAAGTAAAATAACAGCTATAAATCAGTCAAGGACGTTAAATAACAAATAGTTAAACAAATGAAGGAAGGAATAAGTGTTCCAGAGCAAACGCATGTCAACAGCGAGCCATCATCCAAGACAAACAATAGTGAGCAGCCTCTATAGTCCTAGCCAGAGTACGTCAATGCCTTACGGACCAAGTTAGTTTTGAGACGGGATTTGAAGATACCCAGGGACTTGGCTGACCTAATTTCCAATGGAAGGGTATTCTAGAGTCTGGGAGCAGTATGCGAAAAGGAAGGCTGTCACCCATCGAACGGAGGATCTGGAATAAAATCCTGTATTTAACCGGTAGCCGGTGGAGACACATCAATACTAGGGTTATGTGATCGTGGACGGGTTTGTGGGTGAGGACTATAACAGCCGCATTCTGCACACGTTGGAGACAATTGATCTGGTAGGCAGGGATGTCTGGGAGTAGTGATTGCACTGATCGATTGGTGAAGAGATGATGTGTATTAGCTTTTTAGCATCGGAAGGTGACAGGATGTTGCGCAGTCTGGCTGTTTCTGAGACGGAAATAGGCTACCTTCGTCACCTTGTTGATGTGTCTCCAATGTGAGGAATCAAGAGTCACTCCTAGACTTCGGACTGCCTAAGCAACTTCAATGCAACTTCGTCAAGCATCAATAAGATGGGTTCCGCCTTGAGCAATTAATGCGGGGTTACAACAAGCAAAACTTGCGTTTGTCGCCATTTAGTTTTAGGAAATTTTGAGCCAGCCCTTCACAGTTGACGGTGAGGACTACATGCAAAGACCAGACAGATGGATGGCTTTCCGTAGATATAAATTTGGATGTCATTGGCATAGCAATGGAAGCTGAGATTGAGGCTGTGCAGGATATGGCCGAGTAGTTTTATGAAGATGCCGAAGAGGAAAGGGCAGAGGACTGAACTCTGAAGAACTCCAAATGAAACAGGATGGAGTCATGTCCTCCTTTGGAAAATCTCATCTCATTATCTGAAACCGCTTAATCCTATGTAGGGTCACGGTGAGCCGGAGCCTATCCCGGAAACACAGGGCGTAAGGCAGGAATACACCCGACGACGGGACGCCAGTCCATCGCCGGGCATTGCGGGACAATTTTAGTCTGCGAGCCAATTAACCTATCCAGGAGCATGCTTTTGGACTGTGGGAGGAAACCGGAGTACCCGGCGAAAACCCACGCGGACACGGGGAGAGCATGCAAACTCCACACAGAAAGGCACCCGAGCCGAGAGATTCGAACCCGGGACCTTCTTGCTGTGAGGCGTCAGCACTAACCACTGGGCCACCGCGCCGCCCCCTTTGGAAAATGTAAACTGTTATTAAAACTAAAACATGAGTGATTTCGGGAAATGACCCTTCTCACAGCAGTGGTGAGACTCTACCTATGCGCTGTGAAAGGCGCCTATTAAATATTTTCTTTAAAGGACACAGTGTCACTGATGAATGCATTGGGTTGATTTTGCTGTGCTTGTGCATCACTGCCGGCGACGCACCAATTAGTTTGCTGCATTTATCGTGCATTTTCCCTTTACATGCGTTATTTTTAGCCGCGTGATGTGTTGCACTGCACGGGCTGTCACTTGTTGACTCGGGTCACCCTTGGCAATGAAACCGGAGCTCTCTACACGCTCGCTCACCCGGCAGAACATCACCAGTAACATTCACTCGCCAACCATTGGTCATTATGTCACCACGGCGCCGGTGCCAGGCCCTATACACTTTGAAGCCAAGTGAAGTGTCGAAAGATTGCAAACAAGAGATAAAGGGACCCAGGTGTTAGGGGTTGCCTGGCTGAGATGACTGGCAGATGCACCACCTGTGCTCCCTCCTGTTCTGTGTTTTAGCCGCCTAGCGCTGCGCTTGTTATTGTGAGAATCGCTCCTCTTTTCTCCGTTGTTGTTGGAGGGCGACTGCCTCCAACTGCCCAGTAGCGTCCTGCACGATCCTCCTCCACAGAGGTCAATCTTGACACCGCTGGTACCAGTCTTCAGCAATTCCACTTGGTTCCTCAGCTCCAGGTCCTCCTGTCCGACGTGAAGTGTCGAAGGCTTGCCGACAAAAGGTGGCAAAACAAAACCTATCAACATACCCACGTGCCAAATTGGTTCCATCTCTACCTGTTGGGAGCATACGCCACTGGAAACAGTATTCCCACACTCAGTTATGAGTGTAGCAAGTGTGAGACGAACTGATCAGCGTGAAGATCAAACAACACCGCTGTGCCCTGGACACACGGGTTACCACCTCTCCCGCTTTTTTTGGGATTGTCCTTCGTTTTGAGGAGGCAGCTGTCCTGGGAAATCTACGTTTCCACGGACCAAGTCATTCAAATGTACGTTGATCACATCTCGATCTATGAGAATTGGCTCTCCCTAGGATCGCCGTGTCGAGTGTCCCTGCTCTCTCCTTGGCGATGTTTCTTCTTCAATGTTGAAGGCATCAAAACGTCGCAAAAAATCAACACGGCTATCTCGAAAGAGCATCTATCGAGAGAGCGAGTAATTCCGAGTCCGGTTTTATGCTAGCTCCAAAGCGTGCAGTTCTCACACTATTGTTTATCCCACGCATACTTTCTGTGCCTTCCAGACGGCAACCCGAGTAACATAATCGCACCACTGTGTCACTCGGCTTCCTTTCACGACCCCCACACGTCGTGGTGCGAGTCTCCATCCAGCAGCGGAGAGGCAGGTGCGCCTTGACACTAAACTCCAAGTGGCACCACGTGCCGGAAGTGACGTCGCGGCGATGTCGCTTCGTCAACGCGCGCCCCGAGCGACGGCTTTGAACGCCTGTCCTGCGTTCGCGAGACTCGGAACCCCGCGCGGGGACGCGTGGGGACGTGGGGACGCGGGGACGCGCGGGCCGGGTGGGGACGCGCAGGCCGGGCGGGGACGCGCGGGGACGCGCGGGCCGGGTGGGGACGCGCAGGCCGGGCGGGGACGCGCAGGCCGGGCGGGG
>JAZEWT010000032.1:1088059-1107035 GCA_036362905.1 Mordacia mordax | reverse complement strand
GTCGTCCAAAAAATTGAAGGAGCTTGTGGAGGATGGGGGACTTGTCGACTGTTTCAGAGTAATGCACCCTCAAGTACCGGGCTTCACGTGGACCAGGGGGTGCAATATAGCTAGGTCGAGGATAGACATGTTGTTTGCCTCCAAGGAACTCCGGTGTGAGGTGGCTGAGGTGATCGCGGTGCCCTTTTCCGACAACGCGTGCGTTAGAGTGGGGTTGGCAGTCGGTACGGGCAGGAAAGGGAGTGGCTGGTGGAAGCTGAACTGCCAGCTATTGGAAGAGGAAGGGGTGTCAGTGAGATTTATCGGGATGTGGAGGGAGGAGCAGTCAAGGAAGGATTTGTACACAACCCGGGCAGAGTGGTGGGATAAAGTTAAAGTGAAAGTCAAGACCTTCTTTAGGAAGGAAGGAAACAGGAGAAGAAAGCATTGGTGGGGTAGGATTAGGATATTACATAGACAGTACCAGACGGCAGTGACTAGAAAGATGTCAGAGCAGGCGAGGCAGCTAAGGGGGGAGTTGTACAGGGCCCTTAGGCAGAAGGGAAAATAAATAAGGTTTAGGAGTCGGGTTCAGGAGTTGGAAGAAGAGGAGACATGCTCTAGGTTTTTTTTTTAAGAAGATTCAGGCAAGCTGGGCAGATATCGAGGGTCTTACGAGAGAGGATGGTAGTGAGGTCAGGGATGAAGAGGAGGTTGTGAGGGAGGTAGAGGGGTTTTATAGGGAATTATATAGGGAAAAGGAGGTGGATGCGAAGGCGGGTGAGCAGTTCACTGCATTGGTAAAAGGCAGGTTGGGTGTGGAGCAGGCGGCGGAGTGTGACAAGGAGGTGTCTATGGGGGAGGTGTGGGCGGCTTTGAAGGCAATGCCTCGGAACAGGGCCCCAGGAAGCGATGGCCTACCGGCCGAGTTCTATGTGCGCTTCTGGGATGTCATCGGGGAGGATTTAATGGAAGTGCTGACGGAAATGTTTGTGGGCAAAAGCATTCCCGGGTCCATGAAGGGAGGCATTGTGAGGCTGCTCCCGAAGAAAGGGGATAGGAGGTTTCTGGGGAATTGGAGACCGATTACCCTCCTGAACGTGGATAGAAAGATTGTTGCTAAGGTGTTAGTGAATAGGGTTAATAAGGTAGTGGGAGGGCTTATTAGACAGGAACAGACCTGCGCTGTACTGGGAAGGAGGATTGGAGACAATTTGGGTACGGTTATGGATAGTATAAGCTTCTGTAAGGAAAGGGGTGTGAGGTTGGGGGTACTCAGTCTGGACCAGCAAAAGGCCTATGACAGGGTATCCCTTACCTATTTGTTCAGGGTGCTGGAGGCTTATGGGTTTGGGGGGAGTTTCATAAGGTGGGTCATAGCACTGTATGAATGCCTCATGCAAGGTTTTGGTAAGGGGGCGTTTGTCGGGAGAGATTAAGTTAGATTGTGGTGTGAGACAGGGATGTCCCCTGTCTCCAACGTTATATATTTTGTGTCTGGAGCCTTTTCTTGAGGCGCTCAGACGGGAGGACAGGATCAAGGGGATAAAGGTGCCGGGGAGTGGGGGTAAGGAGGTGAAGTTAAGTGCTTACATGGATGATATTGTAGTGTTATGTACGGAGAAAAGGAGCTTGGAAGTTGTAGAAGGGATAGGGAGGGCATTTGAGAGGGGGTCAGCAGCAAAGTTTAACTATGGGAAGTCAGGTTTTTTGGATTGCGGATTAGTAGGGGAAGACAAGGGTGGGATAAAGTTCAAAAGGAAGGAGGTGGTTAGGATACTAGGAGTGGATTTTGGGACAGAGGGGGTGCTGAGATCACACTGGGTCCAGGTGGAAGGTAGAGTAGCACAGAAGGTGGGCCTATGGAAGAATAGGTCCCTGCCATTGGAAAGGAAGGTGTTAGTTATCAAGGCAGGGTTATAACCGTTGTTGATGCATCTAGCCCGGGCAGTTTTTATTCCGGTGGACGTAGGGTGACGGGTGAATAAGCAAATCTTTAGGTTCTTGTGGGGTAGCAACATGGAAAGGCTAGCGAGGAAGACGGTGTGCCTGAAGCCGAAAGAAGGGGGCAAGGGGATGGTGGATCTCTTGGGGAAAGCAGAAACGCGGTTTGTTGCGGGCGTGCTGGAAGCTGCTAAGGCAGAGGGTGGGCCTGTGTGGGGTTTCTTTGCTCGTTTTTGGCTTGGGGGCCCCTTACGGGGTTCGCTTTGGTGGGACAATTCAACCCCCCACAGTGAAGTGCGGCCAGGGCATTATAAGAACGTGTAAAAGATCGTTAAGAAAGCTGGGGAAGAGGCGGCGTTCGGTGGGAGGCCTGCACTGTACGAGGCGTGGATGGGGGTTGACGCAGCAAAGCCAGCTCTCGTGAGGGGGGGCAGTCGGGACCCCAAAGTGTGGACGAACGTGTCCGACGAAAGGATGTTTCACAAACATAAAGACGTCGCGTGGCAGGCCGTGCACGGGTGCCTACCAGTGCGGGCCTTCCTCCACGACAGAAAGGTGGTGTCTTCGGCACAGTGCCCAAGGTGCAGGCGGGAGGAGAGGGTAGAGCACATCCTCGTGAGCTGTGGATTTGCGGGAAAAGTGTGGAAGGGAGGAAGGAAACCCGCATTCAGGGAGAAGATGAAGGTGAGAGGGGTGAAGGCAGGCGATCGACGGGGCGGCAACGTAACTTGGCAGGCAAGGAAGGGAGGCGGAAGGACTTTAAAGGGGCAAAGGTCCAGAATGATTAATGTAATCACAGTTCATGTGAGGAGTATCTACGGGGGGCGGGGTAGGTGTGAGATGGTGTTCCAGGCGTTAGAACAGATGGAGGGAGATGTGTTCCTGCTACAGGAATGTGGTCTCCCGTTTCAAAATGGGTATTCCGTATGGAAGAAGAAGTGGACAGCAGGGCAAGCCTTTTGATTGGGTTCCAATGGCAGGGGTTGGAATTCTAGTAAAGGGGGCGAGGGTGAAGGTAATGGGAACGAGGGTTATTGTACCAGGTAGGCTGATGTATGTTGATGGGGCAGGTAGGTGAAAACAGAACTGTTATACCCGACTGTTTAAGGGCAGTACACGCTCAAGTACCGGGTTTCACGTGGACCAGCGGGTGTAATGTATGGAGGTCTAGGATTGATATGCCGTTTGCTTCTAAAGAACTCCGGTGTGAGGTGGCAGAGGTGATTGCCATGCCATCTCACCAACTTGAGATCACTAAAGCCCATCCCATCAGCTGGAGTGCAGCAAGACCCACCATCAGCTCGAGGCCGGCGTGACGCACGCTGCGGCATGGCACGTGGCTTAGCTCCGTGAGCTGCCTTATCTTTACATTGCCAATAAGGAAAAGCGCTATGAAGCTACGGGGAAATTGTAAAGGGGGGCGGGGCAGGGAGGGGGGCCGTGGCCCAGTGACCCATCCGTCCAGTCGTGGCGTTTTCGACAACAGTGTCCAACAGTGCCGCGATTGCGTAACGCACAAGGTTGATTAACTCGGGTTAATAATTGACCAGAGTCGTGACTCAGATTGCAGAGTCCAGAGAATATGTAAAAAGGCGGTACAGAACGGAGGGAGTCGGGGCTCTGGGGTTGAACGGAAAGCGCGCGGCAGAACTTGGTGCGCACGTCTCGGCTCAGACCACGTTGGTACGCGGCGGTCAATAAAGAGTTCTGCAGTGAAAACCCTTGCCCCGCTATGAACGATTCGAAGGGTGAGGAGGTGGTGATCAAGCTGGCGGGGGGGGGGGCTGGCGGTGCGAGAGGAGAGGGAGCCGCAGAGTGATACGGAAGACGATGGGGCTGACGGTGTCCACCCCGGCCGCACCCCAGCCGGTGCCACAACCCCTGCGCGATTCGTCACTTGATCGGGTACAACAGTTCTGTTCATCACATCGCTACACTACCAGCGAGATTTTGCCATTGAGGCCACGTTGATATGAGTTAGTTTATTCGAGTATGCACAACCACATGAACTGGAGTCCTAACGATTGTTTGGAGTTGGCAGCCTAGAGGCATTTGTACTACAAGAGCATAGCGAGCGTATGTGTGTATGCGTCTTCTACCACAGACAACTTGCAGTATCGCATCTCAGCCTTTTGGCTAACAAAACCTTCCGTTCTTTGCAGAACTGCAGTTGTCATGTGGTGTCAAGCCTCACGCCGTGCCAGGTCAGGTGCACCAGGCACCCGTGTCAGGGCGAATAAAGGGGGTAAGGGTGCAGCTCACACAGGGGTTACTGGTGGAGGTCCTAAGCTTCGAGGCGGCGATTCGCTGCCTGATCGACAGCCGGGGAGGAAGAGCGTTTGATGTCATGTTCCATGATGTGGGTGGGATAAGAGCCTTTTGGGAGAAGTATTGGGAGGCAGAGAAGGCCAATAAGGCAGACTGCCAGGCCGAGAACTTAGGAGGGATGGATGTGAGAGTAGTGATAGTCCAATTGCTCGAACCAGACCTACCTGTGGAAGACCAAGTGCTGGAGTCCAGGGGGCTTTAAACATCTGCTAGAGGGGGTGAGGATTGGAGGCGCCCAAGGATATGTGCGGTATGCCCAAGTTGTGTAGAGTTTGCAGGGGAGGGGGGGGCGGGCACGTAACAGCAGCATGTGTGAAGCGTCGCCGCTACATGCGTGGAGAGTGCGGCCACAAGGAAAAGCAACGTGCCAGCGATGTCATTTGTAATCTGTGCGGAAAGAAGAGGCACGCGTATAGAGCGTGCCCAGAATCCTTCCACAATGAAAGTGAAGGATGTCTGGCAGGGTGAAAATGTGGGGGTCCACAACTGAGAGGAGGGAGCTGGTAGAGGGACAATGAGGGTCAGGAGTGGGAAGCCGTGGTGCAGGAAAGCTATGAGGCTCTCAGAACACCTACGGAGGAGAGGGAGCAGAAAAGTGAAGAAAGCAGTCATGAACGGCAGTAGCGCAAAACGCTTTCAGCAGACAGTAGCCATCTTAGGGGGAGGGGGTGGGAGCAGACACATCAGCGGACGACGCGTGTGAAGAAAATGCAGAGGAGGAGCCTAGTGCAGGGGAAGAGGGGGGGGGATTTCAGGTGAAGACGGGTAGGGGAACCACGTGAACAAAGAAAACATCAAATTTGTGCCGGAGGCCCTGGGGGGACAGGCATGTATGACATCTCCTTGCCAAACCCCCTTTGGCGGAACCAGGAGACTGAGTTCTCACTCCCGTGGATCCTCTAGAAACAACAAAAAGCTGCTGCGTGTGGTTATGTGGAATGTTCGACCGCTCGTTGCAGGGGAGAGGTTGCCACTCCTCTGTCGGGAGTTGAACCGATACCGCCTTGACTTCTGTGGGATACAGGCGGTCCGGTGGACTGGTTCTGGACCAATCAGCACGGAAACATGGTGATAAGATGTGGGACCCTGCGAGTCCCAGGCTACTGTGGGCTCGCATCCCTATAAATGAGGCGAGGGATGATGGTGGCTTACGCTCCCACTTAATAGCAACATCAGTGGAGAGATGCAGGCAAGGCCGATGAGTCTGATGTGTTCTATGACCTCCTGTCCCAGGTGTTGGCTAATGCCCGAGTGGGTCATGATGCAGACACCTGGGCTGGAGTGATTGGAAGGCATGGGCCAGATCAGCGTAACGGTTGAAGGCTGCTAAACTTATGTGCAGCCCATGGGCTCGTAATAACCAACACGCGGTTCGTAATTGGCGCATCCACATCCACACAACATCTTGGGTGCATGTTGGGTCCAAGCAAGACCATCTGTTGGACTACATATTGGCAGAGCAGCGGATGCGGGTTCATGTCCTTGACACCAGGACCTACCGAGGTTCTGAACTGACCTCTGACCATTGGCTTGTCATCTCTAAGATCCGCCTGTCGTTCGTCCACGGTAGTGGTGGGCATACACCAAGGACCCCATTCAAACCCACAGTGGCCTGGTCTCGGTTAGTTAAGGAAAGCTGCAGAAGAAAATATCATTATCGTTTGCAGCTGGGGCTAGCATCGTCCCCCACTCCTCCCAATGCGGAGGGGAAACGGGTGAGGTTTTAGGATGTGGCTCATGCAGCTGGAATTGCTGCACAGGGTACACGGTCCAGACCTTTCCAGAAACCCTGGTTGATGGAGGTGTTCATGTTACCCGAGAGAAAACGGCAGACCCACTCCCACCGCCTAAAACATCCCACGTCCGAGAACGAGGAGGTTTACTAAAGCCTTCGCTCGTAGGTTCAGAAAGCTGTGCGTTGTTGCAAGGATGTGGTGGTCGCGGGCTACTAAGGAGATGAAGTCTGCCTTGGTAGCCCACCTCGGTAGCCTATGATAAAAAAAAAATCACTCTAATTCCATCAAAAGATTTACTTGCAACGCTGCACCGATTACCCTTCTTAAAGCCAACGCAGGCCTCGAGGAGGACCTGGAGCTGGGTGGACTTGCACCATGGTGTCAAGATCGACCTCTGCAGAGGAGGTGTAAGGGTTGTATGGCGGTCCTTTCCACCCTGATTGGGACACCTGCCGAATAATCCACTTACCTGTGCACAGACACCCAATCAGGGCAATTACGAGTCCTATATAAACCGGCCTACGACATAGGAGCGGGGCCAGAACTTCACCTCACTCCGAGCTATTGCATGCCCGTGTACTGCTCCAGTCGGCTGTATCTCCACACTCTTAATAAAGAGGGCTGTTTGTACCATAGTTGCTGCTCGCCTCCTGCTGTCGTCACCGCACAACAGGATCCACTTATTCGTCGCCCTGCCGACCCTTACAAGAGGCTCGCGAAGGACGCTACGGGGCAGTTGGAGGCATTCGCCTTTCAAGAACAGAGGGTGGAGGAGCGACCCTCAAAACAAGCGTAGCGTTGGACGGCTAAAATAGAAGTTGGCACAGTAAGGAGCATAGGTGGTGCATCTGCCAGTCATCTCAGTTAGGAAACTCACAGCACCTTGGTCTGTCCAGTGATCTCCTGTCCACAAGCCTTCGATACGTCATGTGGTTTCAAGGTGAACCTGGCCTGGCACAGGCGCCGTGGTGACACAGCCGCCACGTAGTGGCAAATGGCAGTTGTTGGAGGGGGCGTGGGTGGTGTGGGTGGGTGGCATGGCGACCATCGCTGCCGCCTCACAACAAGGACTCAGGTTCGGTTCCCGGCTCGGGTGCTTTCCGTGCAAAGTTTGCGAGCGTCTCTCTCTCTCCGCGTCTGCCTGGCTTTTCATTGGGTACTCCAGTTTCCTCCCATCGTCCAAAGACACACTGCTGCCCATAGATTAATTGGCCTGCCGAAGCTGTACTGACGTCACATTCTGGGTATTCCCCTGCCTGCCGGGATAGGCTCCTGCCTCCCCCCCCCCACTATACCCCATATTTTGCCAAATACATAGCCCAAGAACTGCAACCCACAGTGCAGCTTGCACCTTCATATCAAGAACTCAAGGCACTTCATCAAAATACTGAAACAAATGACAGTCAATGGAACAGATCTGCTCATTAATTTTGATGGGGTTTCCTTATGCACAAAAATACCCATTGAAGAAACCATTAAGATGATTGAAAAACAGTTTGACCGCAGGTTAGCAGAGCTGGCGAAGGTATGCCTCACAACAACCTATTTCAAGTTTAACGGGGAGTTTTGCCAACAAAAAGAGGGTGCAGCAATGGGATCACCAGTCTCACCCGCAGCAGCCAACCTGTATCTAAGCGGTTTTAAGGAGGAAGCCATAAACTCATCTACATTAAAACCTACCCATTGGTATCGATACGTCGATGGCACGTTCGTTGTATGGCCATACGGAAGACAGACAGAAGCTAGAGGAATTCCTTGTCATTTAAACTCCATACACCCGAATATCAAGTTCACCATGAAAACCTAAGAAAACGGCCAATGTGAAAGGCACCAAACAAAATTAGCAAATACCTAGAAAAATATAACAAAAAAAACAGTCTTCACATCCCACCAGATATTAGAAGACACTCAAAACACCTCAAGACCGACTGTCATTACTGACAAAAGGCGTATATTGCATTCCTGCAGCAACTATGAGGAAGTATACATCGGGCAAACAGTAAGAATAGCCACAAGGAAAAAAAGAACACAATTCATCAGTACGTTTGCTGCATACGGATAAATCAGCAACAGCAGCACAGTGTAAACACCACAATCGATTTTAACACGATACGAGTACTCGCAGCCATCTGCCATAAAAGTCCAAGATTAATTCATGAAGCAATCGATATTCACAAGACAGAAAAGACTATGAACCGTAAACAAGAAATGAGGATAAAGCTCAGCCAAAATTGGAGGCCAGTTATTGAAAACGTTTCATGAGATGCAAACTAGGAGACTAATCAAAGGTGGAGCAGGAGGATATTAATGTGATTCCAAGGTGTGGAGCCTTGACAGCGGAGGTGACTGAACACATACAAATAGGAGTCACAAACACGACACACGCCTAAGGATGCCTCTAACGTGTGAGGGCAAAATGTCCCTAAATGGGGAGAGGAAACGAATGACAAGGCTGTCCTGAGAGCGTAGCTTTTCGAAGCAATCATCATGCACAGAGCCGTGAAAACCTACATTATATATTAATCTTTAGTCTATACATACGGTCTAGTCAATACAGTCTATACATACTGTCTATGGTATCTATCCATACAGTCTACAGTGTAGTGATGTGTCACATCCTGGGTGCGGCCTTTACGTACACCCATTTTCCCCCCGAGTTGGGCTCCAACCCTTGTTCGATATGATTACCTACACTTCCGCAACTCAAAAGAGCTTGATGCCTTCATCAGTACCTTGTAACCCCAGCCTTCTGGATATATGCCATGAGCTTAGACGCCCTCGTTACATCCATCAGGGTGCTGGCTACAAAAATCTCATTAACCTGCTAAAATTGATTTCCTTACCCCCATTCCCGTATTAAGCCCTATATATCGGCTACCAAGGAAACAAGTTACGCAGTTTGCAGCTCAACGTTGCTTGTTCAAAATACGGCTGGTTAGTGTCCCTCTTCCAGCACAAACACTGCCTGCAAACGAAATCTATTTTGCCCTCAATGTGTGCTCTCTGAACGCAGAACAAGCGCCACCGATTGCCGAGCTGACCTAGGACAACACTTTGGACCTGCTCTGCCTAACAGACATGGTATCATCAAGATGATTCTCATTGAATCAGGCCTTACCGCGAGACTTTACATTCCATCAGAAGGCTCGTTGAAATGGCCGTGGTAGTGGCCGAGCAGTTCTCCACCATGCGTCAACTGATATCCGACTGATTCAGTCCCCAACCTTCAAGTCATTCGAGCATGTGTCTCTGGATTGGAGGTCGGCTCAACCTGTGAAGTTGGTGCTGCTCCACCGCCCACATGAAGCCTCCACTTCTTCGGTCAATGAACTGTCTGAGCTGCTTTCTAAGATGTGCTTCAGTTCTGAAAGGATCCTGATTGAGCGATTTCAACATCCGCCTTGACTCTCAAAAGAGCTCTCTTGCAAGGGATCTCATGGCTACTCCGACTTCACTTGGCGTCACTCAGCATGTGACATCTGCCACTCAGATGCGGCCATACTCTTGACGTGGTTTGCTCATGGGGCATATCGGTAACCAACCTGTCACTAATCCTCATTTGTCTGATCATTCCGCTGTGTGGGTTGATTTCCAAGTACTGCCTCCCATTTCTATCTCCAAGCACAATCCAATTATGTAACCTTAGCGCCCTCACTCCAGACATTCGCCGCCACAATCAATAATACTTCATTCTCTGCCTTGGCTCATTCTGCCTTGGATGCGATAGCAGAAACTTACAACGTGCTATCAAGCATACGTGACGATTTGGCCCCATTGAAATCACACTGTTTCTGACAGAACACCATCACCCTGGTATACTGCTGAACTCCGGGATCTCAAAGCGAATGCACGCAGGGCTGAACATACTTGGAGAAAATCTGGCCTCACCGTTCATGGTCAAATCTTTAATTAACAACTCCTTTACCAGAAGGCACTTGACTCTGCCCATACTAGCCCTCTTTCCAGCGTTCTGGCTGATACCTGCGACAAGCCCAAGATTCTTTTATCGACCATTAATCAGCTCCTTCATCCTACCAGTCACTCACCTGCCTTTACTAATAAAGGTCAGGCATATTGGTGGAATCAGTTTCTCTGAAAAAAACTGAAGCCCATCATATCTCTACCCAGCCTCATTCACCAACCAATACCTCATTGTTCCTCCACCTTCCTGAAATTTTCCGAATTAACGGAATCCGAGGTCTCCTCTTTAGTTACTAGCTCATGGCCTACAAACTGCTTCCTGGATCCTATCCTACTCAAACTTATCTGGGCAAATTTCATATTCCTTGCCTCGTTCATCATTAATCTGTTTAATAACTCACATCAGTCTGGTATCGCTCCACCACTCTTCAAATGTGCTGCAGTTACCCCCCCTGCTTAAAAAAAAAAATCTGGCCTCAATTGCAATATCCCCGATCATCATCATCCCATCTCAAATCTAGCATTCATCTCGAAGGTCATTGAACGTGCCATAGCAGCACAACTCCAGAAACACTTTCTTAACAATGATCTCCTTGATCTCGTCTAATCTCGGATCAGATTCGGCCATAGTACTGAAACTGCTCTGGTAAAAGTAGTTGATGACCTACTCATCGCTGCTGATGAAGGCTTGCCAAGTATTCTTGTCCTCCTGGACCTCAGCGCTGCCTTCGATACCGTTGACCATTTGAGCTTTCTTGAGCGACTTGAGGGTATAGGGGTTTCTGGCTGTGCCCTGCATTGGCCGAGCTCCTACCTGTCTCACTGGAAGCAGTTTGTTAGCCTCGGAGGATAAAACTCTGAGATTCAGTTTGTTTTGTCTGGAGTTCCTCAGGGTTCATTTTTCAGCCCACTTCTCTTAAGCATCTACCTACAACCTCTTGGCCATATCCTGCACAGCCTCAATATCAGCTACCATTGCTATGCTGATGACGATGACATCCAAATCTATATCCATGCAAAGTCATTCACCAATGCATCTGGTTGTTGTATGTCCTCACTGTCAACTTTGAAGGTCTGGCTCCGTTCAAAATTGTTAAAAATAAATGGCGACAAGACAAAAGTTTTCCTTGTTGGAATGCCGCACCAATTGTCCACGGCTGAACCTATCCAACTGATGCTTGACGATCAGACAATTGAATTTGCTAAGGCAGTCCTGAGCCTAGGTGTGACTCGAGTCCTCACCCACCTTCGAGACACATTACAAGGTGACGAAGGTAGCCTATTTTCACCTCAGAAATATAGCTCGACTGTACAACATCCTTTCACCTGCTGATTCTTGGAAGCACACATATTCATCTCACAACTCGATTATTGCAATGCACTGCTCCCTGCACCCCTGCCTACCAAATGGTCTCCAACCTGTGCAAATTCAATCGCACACCCATCCATGACCACATATCCCCAGTGCTGATGTCTCTCCGCTGGTTACCTGTTAAATACAGGACTGAATTTAAGATCCTCCTCATCTATAAGGCTCTCACCGGCGCTGCTCCGACATACATCTACTTCAGGCACCCTCAACACGACAACGTAGATCCTCAAATACAGGCTCGCTGCATGTGCTCAGGTCACACCTCCATTCGATGGGCGACAGCCTTCTCGCGTGCTGCTCCAAGACTCAGGAATGCCCTTCCACTGGGGATTTGTTAAGATGAGTCCTTGGACATCTTCAAATCTCGTCTTGAGACACTTGTTCCGTAGAGCTTTCAAGTCCTCCGGCTAGGACTATTGATGTGGCTCTGTTGTCATGCCGGAATGTTGGCTCTCTTCCAACTTGTGCCTCTGCTTGGGAATATTTATTCCTTCCTCTGGCTTGGACTGTTGATGCGGCTCAGTGGAGCTGTGCCGAGATGTTGACTTCCAATCCGCATCTGCTCAGGAACATAGGTTCCTTCCTTATTTGTTGAAGATATTATTTATTATTTTGCTGTCCTATAATTTGTCGCTGCTGTTTGACTTTCAGTTGAACTACTCAACTGAACTCTTGACTTTAGTTGAATCAGAGCTGTCGCATTCGCCTTGCAAATCAGAGCTGTGGCGAATGCCACAGCTCTGATTTGTAAAAAAAGTTATCGTTATCGATTTGCCGTTCTCTGCTGTTCTCTCCGCAGCACTTTGTGGCCCTCGAGTGAAAAGCGCTCTATAAATGCAATTATTATTATAGGGGGAAACGGTGATCCAATCTCAGACCCCCAGAAACAAGTTTGCAGATTTGCAGAGCATTTCTGTAAAGTCTTGGGGGAAGGAAAGGGAATGCTGCCCCCCCCCCCCCAGATCAGACAGCACCACGGTACAACATGGGGGTGACCCTGTTGGAGCTGTGATCTCAGATAATTGAAAAAGTAGCCACATCCTGTGAGTGGCTGGCAGAGATGCCACCCATAGAGGAAGTACGTAAGGCGACCCAGAGCCTGAGACCAGGAAAAGTATCGGGCAGCGAGAATCTTCCAAGCCAAACGCCGAGGGAAGGTGGTACTTGTCTGCAGATTCCTCTATGACATCACTAAAACCATCTGGAGCACAGGAAGGGTCCCGCAAAAATGCAAGGATGCCCTAGTGGTCCTCTTTAAGAAGGAGGACCGCACCGATTGTAGTAACTGCAGGAGCATCTCACTCCTCAGATGTGCTGGGAAAGGTCTTGGCAAGGATTATTCAACATCGCCTTGCTAGGCACGCTGAGGAGAGGCATACGGAACCCCAATATGATTTAAGGCTGGGGCGGTGTTGCACAAATGCCATTTCTCTGTCCAATTGCTAGAGCAGGGATGTAAGGAATTCCAACAGAACCTACATCTCTACTTTACCGACCTGGTCAAGGCCTACGATACCATCAGTAGGTCAGGGCTGTGGATTGTTCTTCGTGCTTTCGGGATCCCAGACACCCTGCTCACCGTCATTAAGGACCTTCATGAGGGTGGTCAAGCCCGGGTAACGCAACGTGGTAGGGAGTCCGAGCCATTCCCTGCTCAGCTTGGGGTGCGACATGGATGCCCTCTGGCTCCTACATTACTCATCTTTTTTGTCCACGTAGTTGGAGAGGCTTTCAATGGATGTTCCAGGAGATTCTCCATCTGGTAAAGGTGCAATAGGAGGCTGATCGATGCTCAGGTGCTCAAGGGATGGCTCCCAATTGGCAAACTATGTTTTCTGTGCGATGATTTGGTGATTGCTGCTCATTCTGAAGAGTTGGGGGCTCTGTTGAACCTGGAGAACGCCACAATAAAATGGGGTCTTACCATGAGTTCCACCAAAACAAAGCACCTGTCTGGGTATTTAGTACCCCCAAATACTCCACATCTTCAGCTCTCCATGAGTGATGGGGCAGTTGTGGAGACAGTGGAGATGTTTCCACACCTAGGCAGTGTGCTTATGGCCGGTTCAGGTTTAACAGCAGAAGTCTTGCTCCGAATCAGTCGGGCAGCATTTCCGTTTCATCGGCTGTATACCGCTGTGTGGAAGCTGCCAGGCTTGTCGCTCCACACGACGCTTTGGGTCTTTTCGGCTGCAGTCATGCCCTCTTCTCTAGGCTGCACCATCTTCAAAATTTCTGGCTTGCCTGCTTACAATCTATCCTGAGTTTAACCAGGTTGGATTGAGGATCTCACAAAATTCTCAAAAGATCTGGACAAGGTCCTATTGGTTAAATTCTCTCGCAATCGAGGCTGCAGTGGCTGGGTCCTGTAGCCCACATGGCCAGCCACCGAATGACCAAGCAGTTGTTGTTTGGCCAGACAGAGGGGCTAAACGGGCGTGGCACAGGCTAGAGAAGAGATGGACCGATGTGGCATGGGGGGGACCTTGAGCTGAGTGGATTTGATGCAGACTGGTACCAGCGGTGTCAAGATTGATGTCTGTGGAGAAGGATCGTGAAAGACGCTACGGGGCAGTTGCAATCAGTCAACCTCCAACAACAACCGAGGGCAGAGAAGAGACGTCGTAACAATGAGCGGAACATCGACGGCTAAAACGCAGCAAGTTGGCACAGTCGGGAGAACAGGTGGTTCGTCTGCCAATCATATCAGTGAGGCAGCCCATAGCACCTGGGTCTGTCCTGTGACCTGTCAGCAAGCTTTTAACACTTTAAGTGGTCTCAAGATGCATATAGCCTGGCACAGGTGCCGTGGTGACATCACCACCACAGTGGCAAATAGCAGTTATTGTTGATCCAGGTAAGTTGAGCAGACAGAGGGACGCGTAACAGAGGAGGGTAGTGCGGTCAAAGATGAGAAGGGAATTTGAGGGAGGTTGAAGGTTTCTATAAGCGAGCTGTATAGGGAAAAGGAGATAAGGATGCAAACGGGCAGTTTTCGGTCAATGTAAAAGGGCAGACTGGGTGGGGAGCAGGCAGAGGCGTTCTCTATGGGGGAGGTATTGGTGGCTATCAAGTCACTACCACATAAGGATCCAGGAAGAGAGAGCTCTCCTGTATAGTTGTACGTGCGCTTTTGGCACATCACTGGGAAGACTTCATGGAAGTGGTGAGACGTTTGAGGGCAAACGATTTCCCAGTTCGATGACGGTTGGCATCGCGAGGCTACTCCCAAACAATGGTGATCGGAAGTTTGAGGAATGGGAGGCCACTTACCCTTTTGAATGTGGACAGGAAAGTGGTCGCCAAGGCACTAATAAATAGGTTAAAGAAGGTATGGGGAGGACTTATCAGGGAGAAATACACGTCAACAGGATTGAGTAGGCAGATTATGGACAATATGGGCACATTAAGGGACAGCATTAGCTATTGTAAGGAAAGGGACATGATGTTGAGAGTACTTTAAAACCAGCAGAAAGCATGCGATAGGGGGTCTCAACTATTTGTTTAGAGTTCCGGAGGCATATGGGTTTGGGAAAGGCTTTATAATGGTGGGTTAGAGCACTATGAGGGGGCATCATGCAAGGGCTTGGTAAGGGTTTGTCCAGAGAGGTAAATCTAGAGTGCAGAGTGAGGCAGGGCTGTCCACTGTCTCCAATGCTGTATATCATGTGCTTAGAGCCTTTTCTCAACGTGCTCAGGCAGAATGGCAGGATCATGGGAATAAGGGTGCCTGAAAATGGGAGTAAGGAAGTAAAGATTAGCTCATATGGATGAGAGCGTGTTTTTTCCACAGAAAGAAGAAATCTGTAATTTGTTGGAAGAGATGAGGGTTTCAAGAAGGGATTAGCAGCAAAGTTCAACTATGAGAAGTCAGGTTTCTTGGACTGCGGGTTAGTGGAGGAGGACATGGGTGGAATAATGTTCAAAGGAAGGCGGTGGTTAGGATATTACGAGTGGATTTTGGGGCAGAGGAGGTGTTAAGATCAAACTGGTAGCAGGTGAAAGGCAGAATAGCAGATCAAAGATTTATCCATTGAATATGCACTTGGCCTAGGCAGCACAATCAGTGGAAGTGTGTCAGCATATAAATGACTTACATTTTTAGATTCATTCGGGGGTGAGAATATGGAGAGACTAGCGAGTTACACTTTTTTCTGAAGCCTAAAGAAGGGGGCAAGGTGATGGTAGATCTTTTAGGGATAATGGAAGCACGGTTTGTCACGGGATGTTTAGAGGCTACTAAGGGAGAGAGTGGACCAGTGTGGAGATATTTTTTTTTAAGGTCTTGGGGTTTGGGGGGGGGGGCCGCCTACATGTTTCTCTCGGGTGGGACAACTCAACCCTCCAGAGGGAAGTGAAACCAGCGCATTACAAGAGGGCATCGAAAAGTATTTTTTTTTAAGTTGGAGGAGAGGCTGTCTTTGGTGGGATGCATGCACTGTACAATGCATGGAAGAGTTATGGACAAGTGAAGCTGGTGCCGGTAACAGGCGATTGTAGGAACCACAAAATATGATTGTATCGGAGAAAGCATTATTCAAACACGCAAGCATGATGACTGCTTCAAAAAGCTGCTCTCTCGGGACAGCCGTGTTGATCGCTCCCTTTCCCTGCATTGAAAACGTTTTGCCTCACGTTAGGTGTCCTCAGGTGCTGTGTGCGATTCGTATAAAGAGGAATTATACATGACACACCAATAGTGCCTGAGGAGGTCTCTAACGTGAGGCGAAACGTCGCGATGATGAGAGGGGAAGCAATCAACTTGGCTGTCCCGAGAGCAGCTTTGACGCAATCGATATTAAGAGCATCAAAATTATATCTAGTGGAGGGAATGCAAACATGGCATAAACGCTAATGAAAAATAGTAACATTTTTATGAAACTTGCAAATTTAGTTTTTCTACGTTACATTACCAAATTAATACGGTGCCCCATATTACAATACATGTTATTCAAATGAGCTCATGAGAGTCTACAAAATTTGTAAAGACTGGGTGAAAAACATTTTATACATATTAACAGTACGAGCTTTGGTGATATTTAAACATCCTGGTTGAAAAGTGGGTAGTATAAATGTCATGAAACTTTAACTGGACCTGAGTATGGTTCAATCCAATGTTAGCAACTGCTTTGACTTCTGCCCTTCGTCAAGATGGCACAGAAGATAGAACAACTCTGCAAGGGACAACAGAGGTCCTCATGAAAATTAAAAACATTTACGAATTCAGGGGAAGCAGCGTGTCTCTGGTTAGACCACTTAACCTGCTCTGCTAAGACATGAGGTCCAAAATTTGAGATTCAGTTACTTGTGAATAAACAGGGTTCTCAAGTTGAAGGACTTCATGTCTTCCGCTTGATCATCAGTGAATGAATAAAACCATAAATAGTAAAGTGGGCTCAACAACCGTTATTGTAAAAAGCTAAGTGGTCAGCAATACGCAGCTCTTTTCTAGATATATGCTTACACAGTTCAAAAGAAGCCAGTTTATAGGAAATTGGAAGATTATAGAGAATTGTCAGAAATAAGCAGAAAGAAGCAGTGACCTATAGCAAGAGTTTGAGCGCTCCCATACAGTGGGAACTGTATGGGAGAGCTCAAACTAATTCTGGTAGATTAATGCTCAAAAGATGCAAGCAGGAATCTATGAGTAAAGTTTATTGTGAAAGCAATTTAAGAGTGAAGAAGCTATTGACCACCGGTGATTAAATAACTGGCGTGAAGTCAGCAGGTTCAAAAATCAATTATGTACAAGATGATTGTCAACACTGTGCACACGGCACCTGGGAAGCACCGTGATGTTTCACCACGATGCGCAACATCTTCATGGCCTGTGTAGACTCGTGAGACGATAACCTTATATAAGATGATGTTCCTGGCAGCACAGGCAATAATAGTGCCCCGCACAAATTCACGGTGTTTAAAAATCTACTAATAATCATTTCGATGGTGACAGAACAGTGCGAAACATTTAAACATGCGTTCATGGAGTCTCCACCTGACCATAGATTCCTGGTCCAACAGCTGTAGGCATTTACTGCATGCAGCTCACCAATACTTGTTGAATGCAATAGATGGACACCTGTGGAATACAGCAAATACATGATTGTAAGCAAAAGTAAAAACCATGTGATACCTGCCGGCACAACAGCCATGTGGGACTGAAAATGAGACTCATACCTTCACTTTTGCCTTTAATCTACCAACTTGTTCACATCGAGTGGACTTTCAGCATGAGCATGCCAGGTGATTCAGTTGCAAATGTTGCAGAACAGTGCCTAACCCTATGGAAAATGACATCATTACTACTGCTCAACTACTACAGACATTTTATAAATCTTGTATTCACACCAAGGGAAAGCATTTTTTTAAGCAACAGAAAGTGGGTTACACAGCAATCAGATATTAAAACTATGTCGAAGAAATGTATCCACACGACATGTGAAATCAATCTTTAAATGGTTTTGTGTACACGTATTGGTAACCAGGCCGAGTCCATTAACTCTCCACATTTTAAGAACCTGGTTTAAGTGCAACCATTTTATATTTAAATCCAGGATATGTGGCCAGTCACAATTTTAAATTTATGGACCAATGCATCAAGGTTGCTTACCAAAGTTGTTCTTTCGAGATAGCCGTAAAGCGCTCCTCTCTCCTTCGCGATGTTTCACCTCCCACATTGGAGGCATTTTCAGGCGTGCAGAGACCTTCAGAAAAAAATCATCATGCATTGAGCCGTGAAAACCTTCATCAGGACCAAAACAACATTCCAGGTCATAATCATCATTACAATAGGTCACATCTGACATGTTATGTACGACACTGCATTTCAAGAGGCATTATATTCAGTTAAGCTAGTTTCAGCATACCTTGCAAAGTTACCAAAAGAATCAGTGTAGCCTCTTACAGGTTTCGTTGGGTCACTGGGCACCAGGAAATCAACGATAAAGTAGTCACCTGGAATTCTCCTGCTCAAGTCAGTGTCTGAGAATCTCATACCGCTGCCCGACACGGGCAGAGGGACCCTACACCTCACAAGCATGAAAAACTAGGCCGATTATTGCTGAGGAATATTACAACAAAAACCCCCAAGATTCATACTCTCAAGGAGAGTGCATCTCCTTGAGAGTCTTTCCAACTACTAAACGTGGTTCCAGATGAATTTTGTAACTTACAGAAAACTACTAATCATGATTTTGATAGTAAGAAGTGAGCCAAGTCATCCACTTACTTTGATTAACAATATAAAACGTCCTCATGCGCTGATGAGTTTGCTAACAGGAAGTAATTTGAGTTTGCGCATGCGAATCTTCAGGTAGTCTAAATCCAGGCATATGCCTAACACAAAGACTGCAGACCTACAAAATTGCGATCAAATCGAAACTGCTTTTGTCAGGATCGCCATCACAGCAATTCAAAGAGGGAAAAAATACACAGGAACATGTTCTTGTGTGTTCACTAACGCTTGTTGTATACCAGTGTTCAACCCAAGCGGAGTAAACTCATTGGACGTGACTTATTAGAACACCTAGACAACTCAATCTGTCGTTCATTCAAATGTTCCTCCAAGCAGGGAGGTGCACCATTCCCGGAAGTACTGCAATACCAGGTCGATGCGTGGAGTGGCTGGAGCAAGCCCCTAGTCCATCTCCCTGTCCCAAAAATCAATTTAATATAAGGTACCACAATGTGGTACGTA
>JAZEWT010000032.1:1068337-1078589 GCA_036362905.1 Mordacia mordax | reverse complement strand
ACACACCGGTAGAGAGAACGCACCGGTAGAGAGAACGCACCGGTAGAGAGAACGCACCGGTAGAGAGAACGCACCGGTAGAGAGAGAACACACCGGTAGAGAGAGAGAACACACCGGTAGAGAGAACACACCGGTAGAGAGAGAGAACACACTGATAGAGAGAACACACTGGTAGAGAGAACGCACTGGTAGAGAGAACACACTGGTAGAGAGAGAGAGAACACACCGGTAGAGAGAGAGAACACACCGGTAGAGAGAGAACACACCGGTAGAGAGAGAGAACACACCGGTAGAGAGAGAACACATCGGTAGAGAGAACGCACTGGTAGAGAGAACACACTGGTAGAGAGAACACACTGGTAGAGAGAGAGAACACACCGGTAGAGAGAGAACACACCGGTAGAGAGAGAGAACACTCTACCTGGAAACATCGGCTGCCAATCTTCGCGCGTTCGGTCACTTTGCCTCTGCAGGCGCCTCTTGCTCGCTCCGCACGTCCGTTGTTCATGTTACTGCCCAACGCGCAGAGAGGTTCGTTTAATGTCAGGGCGCATCGCTGGCAAGCGTTGCCCAAATGTGGACAATTCTAAAAAAGCTTCTCTCCGAACGGGCGACTGGGATAGCAATATCGAATTGGATCACAGGCATCAGGCAAATGATCGCCCGAGGTTGTGTGCTGTGCATCTTCCATAAACTCCTATCACCGTGGTATGGAGCTCGGGGCGAATGCTCGTAGTCAATAAATACATTGCATGATTGTCAGTTAAAGAGTGCTAAGGCTGCTCGAGTGCAGGGGTTCTCAACACTTTGCTCCTCAAGGCCCACTCGGGTCTGGTCACCGCGACTCAATAGGTCGTGCTAACTGCCCACCGATGGGTCGCGCGAGCCAGCAGCTGAGAATGGCGACCTTGGTGCATTGGCGCCTTGTGAGCGGTTACGTGTGCGGGAGGTAACGTAACACTGCGTGCAAAACCCCGCACCCCCCTCTCTCTCCCCCTCTGCACAGTTGTGTGGGGCGAGTGCAACCATTCGTTCCACAACTGCTGCATGTCGCTGTGGGTCAAGCAGAACAACCGCTGCCCGCTGTGCCAGCAGGACTGGGTGGTGCAGAGAATAGGCAAATGACGTCTTGCGGGGCATTGTCGCCACGTTTGGACGTGAAGAGGAGCCGCCCAAAACCCGACAGAGGCGCGCCGTGCGCGCGGTTAGAGCCCTGGGCGTTGGGTGATCCCTCCCAGACCATCGGAGCACCGAATGTCTGCGGGGGCCCCGCCGCTTGGTGACGCGCCGTGCCGCGTGCACGGCGTGTGGGTTGCGCGCGCGTGTGTGAGTCATGGATGTCTGGGCAGCCAACTGCATGTTCCCCGTGTTGGCACGCCGCTTGCTGCGTGGGTCACGCGCTCTGCCCCCGAGCGAGGCGGCACGCTTGTTCGGACGCAGGAATTCGTCTCGCTGCTGTGTGCAGTGCCTTTACAGGGCTGCGTGCAGAAGGTCTCCTCCGCAGCCTACTGCTTGCCGCCGGTGGTATTGTCATTGCGGCGTGAGAGGCTCTCAAACTGAGTAATTGCGCCACGATACGCTGGCACACAATGAAGAATTCGCTCTGAGATTAAATGAAATTCGCACTCCTGTGATGCGCGCATCAGATTGCGTGCCAACCGATTACATACTGATGTTTGTCAATCGTAGGAAAATCTTAGATCTAGACTGGCAATGAAACATTTTTACAAATGTGACAAAAAAACAGCAAACAATACGAACGAGACAATAGAGAATCGCTTACTTGAATCGCGATTCTGAACAGCAAGAGTTGAACGGCACCATGTGGGTGAACCACATTGGTGCCCACTTTACCCCCTGTCCCAGGGCAGTTACAGGAGTGCGTGCGGTCAGGCTGCTGTTCAGAATCCCTCGCCGTTTCACCACGCTACGGCAAGAGCACCTGACCTCTTGGCCTCGTCGATGTAAATGTTGTCCCTGCAGCTGTCGCTTGGCCCACACACCGTCCGGTACTTTGGGGAGCAATGGCAAACGAGGCTAAGCCATAGACATCAGAGTTCTTGCGGGTCCTGGCTTAGTCTCTTGCCTAAATTACTAAATATATATATAAAAAATAAAGCCGGCGGGGTAATCGGATCGGCGCGCTAAAGCAAAGCGCTTCTCACTGTCGTTTGTATGCACGTCACACCCCGGGCTTTACGAGTGTGGTGGAGTAGAACCATAATTTTTCACATCCTCAATTCTGCTGCAAGCCATTGCCTGCACGACGGTGGTCACACAGTGTGTGCAAGCAGGAGTCTCACTGTGTGCATCTGTGCACGTTCGCGTTGGTTTCTGGAAAATCGGTGACCGCATATCACGTTCTTCATGGCCAAGTGATTGCTGCCAATCATGGTTGTGTGCACAGTATTAGAGTGTGTGTGTGTGTGCTTGTCAAAGCAAACTTTGTACAAAGAGGCTGTTACTACTGTGTAGGTATTTGCAGTTGCCCTGTGCAGCTCTCCGATGTGTTTCCTGGTCGCACTGCGTGTCGTGCGGAGTGACGCCCGACGTTTTTGTTCCACGTGCTGGGAGCTTCATTGGTACCGAACGGAACCACCAGCACGTGGCGCGGAAACGTCGGACATCGCGGCGGACAGCTGGCGGTGAAACTCGACTGTGACGGAGAGCTTAAAGCTGTCATTAGGCAAGTTGGGACATTGGTTGAAGGTTTGTGTTGTGATGAGCTGACGTGTTCTACGGTTGACTGGGCGATAGAGCCGGGTAGAGAGGAGGAGCTATGATGGAGAGGGATGTGAGGGTGGGATCCGCGATTTTCTGCAGCGTTTGTGAAGCTACGTCTCGCTCGGTACGGAATTTTGCGTGAAAAAAATAAACGTTTAAGATGAGTTACTGCTGCCCTGATCGCATTAGTCTCCCGAGCAAAGCGTGGAAGTGGTTGGGTGTGAGAGCTGTCTGACCTGATACAAACTCTCCTAAGATTACAATCGGCAACAGCCACGTTGCAATGTTGTCATTGTGTTTATATATATATATATATGTGTGTGGTTGAGGATTGGTGGCATGGTGGTTAGCACACCGCACCATAACCCTGCAACCCTGGGTTCAGTTTCCAACCACGACTAAACGTCAGCGTCGAAGATCTGAGCCAGTTCTGAGCTTCCCCTAGGTCGATTCGGCACTGAGTTGCTGGTACAGTCGACAAACTTCAGCACTGGGTTTGGGACGACAGGCGGCCGGGCATGACGCTGGGCACACGGCCCCGTCATGTGCGCACCATTGCCACCCTTTGCAACGGTTCACTAATAATACTTTTCCTGACGATCTGTGTAGGCCACACGGGCCCTGATGCCACAGCTCGCGCTGCCGTCCATGACCCTTCAAAAGTGGTGGAGACGCAGCGCCGCCTGTTTTGCCAAGCGACCGTAGCTACGTGGATTTCTCGCGAGTCGCCGCCGTGCATGCAGCCCGGCGCGCTGCCTCGGCACTTTACCGCCAGTGCAAAGATAAGGAGAGCGGGACGAGAACGTGAGCAGATTGCGACGGACGTGTGTGTCGGTGATGTAGCGCATGCCCAGCTCAACACCGACGCACGGAGTTGAGCTGGGCGTCTGTGCAAGTGTTGGGACAGTTCAGAGGTCAAGGAGCTAATCTAGCACCCCTGACCTCCTGGGTTCGAATCCATACAGCTGCCTGCATGATTAATGCGGGTTCTCCAGTGTGATGCATGGATGGTCTCAGCCCGTTACCAATCGTTGCACAACTTTAAATTCGATTATCAAAGATGAGTTGGTGAAAATGCATAGGCAAACGTTGATGGATGCAGATGCCCCTATTTGCATTGGCAAAAATCGCTGCTCATAATGGAAAATAGGAGAACTTTGTTCTCAGATGCCTCAAAGAGTCTGGAGCAGTAACCAGGTCCTGGGGCCTCCTCTGGGGCCTTTGCAAACCATGGTCTCACGTGGCAGTTCCGCAGGGTTGACACCACATCAGAACACGCAGTGAAATCCAATGACAGTGATAGGAAAATCCCCTCAATATGCATCACTCACATCAATCATCAGCCGTGTTACGATCCACTGCTGGATGAAGCCATCTGCAAACTATTGCCATCACCCACCTGCTATGCAGCATTCCAGCCAGCACTCACATGAACCAAAATCATCACACCATCTCCGCGGTTGGCCGTGCTCTGCCTGACAGTCATGGCTGCGCAGCGCATTGAACCAGCGGTTTTGTGGTTGCGGCGGAAGACGCAGAGCTGCGTGCACCCAATCATGCGGTGCACCCGTTCACCGAGCGCGGCGGTGACGGTGCTTGCCGATGCAGCGCTGCCTGTGCCTGCGTGGGAAAGGAGACACCCGCGACTGAGTTGTCGGGGGCGCGCGTCGCGGCTGCGCGGACGCCGTCGCGCGGCCTTAAGCCGGTGTTGTGCCGAGGCCAGCAAAGTTCCGTCTTAGACGCACCAAGGAGATGGACTTAAAGCAGCGCGCCAAAGCGGATAATGAAGTGGCGGCGCATCGCGACCGCTTGTTGCCTCAGCACTGGGACCCGAGTGCCAGGATTTGACAGAGATATAAACGCGACGGTGACGTCTTTGAGAGTAAAGGGCCATTACTCGCGTAACAGAAATAGCGCCTCATCTTGCAAGTCATAATTGCCTCCGCTGTTTTTGGCAGGGAAGGGGCTGGCTCTGGAGGCGGTTTCTCTGGACAAAGCAGGGGGGCTGAAGCTTGACCTCGTTTTCCTTTGCCGTGCACGCGGCTTCACGGCGCATCTCTGTCAATTTGGAAAAATAAAGCCACACCTGAGCGTCGCGCGACGCAGCAGGAGTAAGAAGAGGCAGAGCAACGTTCCCACCATCAATCGGTCACCGCCGCCACCATGTGTGACCTGGGTGCCCTCGACAACCTGATCGCCAACACAGCCTACCTGGAGGCGCGCAAGACTTGCGATGGCACCCGCGGCAGTGGGAAAAAGCGGCGCCGCAGCGTGACGCTGCCAAGACCGCAGGGAGCCCAGTGCGCCGAGATGAGGTGCAAGGTGGCGGGCACGGAGACCTACGCAGAGCTGTGTGAGGAGCAGCCCATCGGGCGCCGGCTGTTCCGCCTCTTTGCCAGCGGAGTGGCGGAGTACGGCAGCGCCATTGAGTTCCTGGACGAGGTGCAGCGGGTGCAGCTGTCGGAGGAAGTCGCGCGCGGCGGTCTCGTGACTGGGACGGTGGCGGCGTTCTTGCGCGCAGACGCCGAGTGCTTCTTGACGTTCCTTAGCGCCGAGTTAGTAGCAGAGGCGGCCTCTGCTAGCGGCCAGGAGGAGGCCGAGAAGGTGCTGGGTCGTGCCAGCAAAGAGGCCCGGCTCTTCTTGATGGGGCGGCCCTTCGAGGAATTTCTGTCGAGCCCCTTCTTTGAGAAGCTGCTGCAGTGGAAGGTACTGGAGAGGCAGCCTGTGAACGAGCGATCCTTCTACGAGTTCCGCACACTCGGCAAAGGCGGCTTTGGGGAGGTATGGAGGCACTGCGCCTCATCATCATCATAGGCACGCATCATCGGCAGTCTTCATAGTTGCCCATCGGTGCTGTTACCATAAACAGCAGCAATAACAATAGTTTTCATTATCAGCTTCATTATTTGTGACCGTCACCAATATAATTTGCGACAGAATAGGCAGTAACATTACCATCATCACCAAGATCATCTGCCATGACCGTCAGTAACATCATTAATCGGTTCTTGAGCACATGCACAACCTTCATAATCTTTGCGCATTAACTGCTGTACTTTTACACTCATTGACACCGCCTTAAATATTAAGAGCTTCCCATGTTAAATAGACACAATTTTAGTGGCATTCTCGCAGAATCCTGATTATTCACATTTTTCAAGTCCCACTTCTGACAAAGCGATGTGTCTCGACGGATTTCTCACCTGGATTCGAGTGACAGATTTGCCTGATATAATAACATAATCTATGTCAATCTGAGCCGAGTGATTAAAATATGCCCATAATGAAACGCTAAAAGTAATTGGCATGCTGCACCCTACATCGAGCCTTACTGCAACACCCTGATCAAGAGGGTGCATGTGTAATGTTACGCTCTCAGTGCCGAATACCATTCCGTACGCATAAGCTGTGGTGGAGTGATTAACATCGCGCCATGAAGCTGGCAACCTGTGGTAGGTTCCCGCTCGTGCCTATGTCAGTGGTGAATTGTTTTGGACCCTGATACATGAGTGGCTCCACCTTTTCACCAACCTGCGCCAACCAGTTTTCTGGATGTATGGTCAGAACACCATTCGTCCAGCGGCGGATTGATGGACTCTAAATAATTATTTTTACCATAGTTTTCCAGAATCCAGTTGACAGGGATGCCCTCTCGTCATGCGATTCATTCAGACTGGGATTATTCATCAACAGGTCGATTCATTGACTAAAACATTCTTATTAACTAATTTTGTATTGGCTGATTACGCAGTTACCGATGGTGTCATCAAACCCCTGCCCATCACCTGCCATCCAGCATCACCAGAGGGCACTACTACTTTTTTCAACTATTTTCATGTTTTCCGATGAGTCAAGATTCAAGCGGGTTTTATTTAACCAGGGGATAACTCAAGAGGCCAGGATACGTTTCATTTGCAAGCATAACCTAGGCTAATCAAAATAACAAATGCACAATAAATCAAATAGGTATTAGTGCAAAAGCAACTGTCTCCTATGAGAACATTCATATTTTAATAAATTGCCCAATAACGAATGGTTGGATAATAAATTCCACGCAGCGTAATTGAGTAATCAAACCAAAGAGAAGGCCTGGGTCTATTTGAATTACTCGACCTCACATCACTCTCGCTCCACCAGGTGTGCGCCATCCAGAGCAAGCTGTCAGGAAAGATGTATGCGTGCAAGAAGCTGGACAAGAAGCGGCTGAAGAACAAGCGTGGCGAGCAGATGGTGCTGTTGGAGAAGGAGATCCTGGAGAGCGTGAATAGCCATTTCGTGGTGCGGCTCGCCTACGCCTACCAGACCAAGACGCACCTCTGCCTAGTGAGCGCCGGCCTGCGCGTACGCCACAGCTCGCTGTACAGATGTCACGATCTGCCACCTCCACGCCGCAGTTGTCAGATGCAGGTGGCACGCTGTAACCCCCTGTCTCCGATGGCAGGATACTGTGACTGCCAACTCCTAGCTGATGATCTGTGACCCCATCTGCTCGGACGTGTTGACTTGTGATGCTGTCTCTTAGATAATCACCTGTAGCCTCACATATCTGGTAGTAATGTATGACCCCATCACTCGGCTAACGACCTGTGCCCCATACACCAGGTGACGATCTATGGGCGGGACAGCGGTGCAGTAAGTCGTAATACAGCCTCAGAGCACGAAGGTCCTAGGTTCGATTTCCTTCTTGGATACAATTTTGTGTGGAGTTTGCATGTTCTGCCCATGTCCGCGTGCGTTTTCACTTGTTTCTCCAGTTTCCCCAATCCAAAGAGACCCTGTCTAGGTTAATTGTCCAGCTGATTAAATTGCCTCCAGTGCCCTGAGATGTTGCACTTGCTAACCTCTCCCCACTGGACAACTGGTAAATAGAGCTACAAAACCGAAAAGTTCCTTACAATGAAAACTGACTATGACCACATCTTCCAGCCGATAAACCGATGACCCCGTCTCTGAGGTGACAACCTGTGACCCTGTCTCCCCGGTCGTCCTGTGACTCCGTCTCCCTAGGTGATGAGCCTGATGAATGGCGGAGACCTCAAGTACCACATCTATGAGATGGGCAAGCGGGGGCTGTCTCCGGCACGCACACTTTTCTACGCGGCGCAAATCACATGTGGTCTGCAGCATCTGCACGCGGGTCACATCATCTACCGTGACATGAAACCAGAGAACGTTCTGCTGGACGAGCGGGGACACTGCCGTCTCTCCGACCTGGGCCTCGCCGTGGTACTGGGAGAGGGCCAGAAGACTATCCGCCAGAGGGTGCGTCCGCGTGGCGGTGCAGGCGTGCATGCGGCCCTGTATGTCTGTGTTGCAGGGAGCAGTGGCACAGCGCTGGCTTAATGGTTCACGCGCTGTGTCACTAACCCGTCAAACCGAGATCCACTCCGGCTCATGGCAAATACCAGTGACGATTTCTGAACCAGTCCTGGGCCTTCCCTAGGTCGTCCCTGCCTGAAATGAGTACCTGGTGTGGTGTGTAGACGTCGCCAATAGAAAGACAAAGGTGGCTAGGCATAGCGCTGGCCACTCATTTCTTCATGTGCCATGCTAGCCATCATCAGTGCTTGCTAACAGCACTTGACCCTGCAGATTGTTAAGGCTAACCGGGGGATCTTTTTCTTTTGGATGCCAGTGTAGAACGGTATCTGTCATTGTTTTGCTGGGAATTGGCAGTGCAGTGGCTAACACGATGACAACCGCTGTTCACCGTTATATAGTAGTGGCGTCCTCACGGCGCTTGTGCTAAAAGAGGGAATCTCAACCTTCTGCACCTCAAGCACCACCCAGCCCATTAGGGGTCTGGTCTCCACAGACCGCAATGTGGTCCCCGCAACCCAGCCGTTGATAATGGTGGCACCAGACAAGGTCCACCTTGAGGCTGTCACGTGAAGTGTCGATGGCTCGCTGGTCAGATCCAGGTGCCATGGGCTGACTGAGATGACTGGCAGATGCAACACCTGTGCCTGACTGACCCACGCAGCCTGTGTGAGCCTCACTCACACAGCTGGCGTGAGCCTGACTCACACAGATGGCGTGAGCCTGACTACAGACAAGGCTGTGTTAATGCAGTGGTGAGTTTAGCGCTGTGGAGAGAACGGCATGTCAACAACATCAACACAGTTCAACTGAAAGTCAAATAACAGAAATAAATTATAGGACATAAAATAAGCAATACAAAATATAATTCTTCAACAAACAAAAAAAGAATAAATGTTTCCGAGCAGGCGCAGGTCGGCAGAGGACCATCATCCTAACACGACAACATTGAGCCGCATCAACAGTTACAGCCAGAGGGCTTGAAAGCCTTACGGAACAAGTGAGTCTTGAGATGAGATTTGCAGAGGCCCAGGAACTCAGCTGATCGAATCTCCAATGAAAGAGCATTCCAGAGTCTGGGAGCAGCGCGCGAGAAGGCTCTGTCACCCATCGAATGAAGATGAGATCTGGCCACATGCAGCGAGCCCGTATTGGAGGATCGGAGTGGTCGGGTTGAGGAGGATACCTGAAGTAGGTCACAGATGCATGTCGGAGCAGCGTCAGTGAGAGCCTTGTAGGTGAGGAGGAGGATCTTGAATTCAATCCTGTATTTAACCAGTAACCAGTGGAGAGACATCAGTACTGGGGATATGTGATCATAGATAGGTGTGCGAGTGAGGACTTTAGCACCGCATCCTGCACACGTTAGAGACAATTGATTAGGTAGACAGGGGTGCCATGAAGCAGTGCATTGCAATAATCGATTCGTGAGTAGATGAAGATGTGTATTAGCTTTTAAGCATCAGAGGGTGACAGGATCTTGCGCAGTCTGGCTATATTTCTGAGATGGAAATCGGCTACCTTCGTCATATTGTTGATGTGTGTCTCAAAGCTGAGTGAGAAATCAAGAGTCACACTGAGACTTCGAACTGCCTTAGCAACTTCAAAGGAGAGGTCGTCAAGCATCAATTTTATAGGTTTAGCCTTGGATAATTGGTGCAGGGTTCTGATAAGCAAAACTTCTCTGTTGTCGCCCTTTAGTTTTAGAAATTTTGAATTGAGCCAGATCTTCACAGTTGACAGTGAGGACAACATGCAAAGGCCAGACACATTGATGGATGGCTTTGCATGGATATAGATTTTGATGTCATCGGCAGAGCAATAGTAGCTGAGACTGAGGCTGCGCAGAATATGGCCAAGCGGTTGTGTGTAGATGCTGAAGAAGAGTGGGCCGAGAACTGAACCCTGAGAAACTCCAGACAAATTGGATGGATCTCTGAGTTTTGTTTCTGCAGTTGTGCAGCTACTGCACGTTTAAGGACCGTGGAGAGGAATGGTAGATTTGAGATGGGACGATAATTATCAGGGATATTGCAATCGAGGCCAGATTTTTTTAAGCAAAGGGGTAACTGCGGCAGATTTGAATATTGGGGGAACAATGCCAGAGAGAAACGAGCTATTAAAGAGATTAGTGACGAACGTGGAAATGGATTTGAAATTTCCCTGGATGATTTTGGATGGCAAGGGGTCCAGGGAGCAGATTGTGGGC
>JAZEWT010000032.1:1041612-1054680 GCA_036362905.1 Mordacia mordax | reverse complement strand
GCGCTAACCACTGCGCCACCGCGCCGCCCTCTCAATGAAAGTCTCTCTTTGAAATCATCTGGGATGGTGACCCGGGATATTGCGCACGCTGAGCACCTCGTCGAGTATAATGAGCTTAGCGTATGGCTGCTGAACACGTTCCACCTCCCTTTCTACTGCAACCTTGAGCTCATTCACTTGCAGAGCAAGCATTACAATGAAGACATATTTACTAGACAATAGTTTCATTGGTGCATACATATGCTGTTCTTTCCCATTTTTTTATTTGATGTACTGCATTGGACTACTCTGATGTTGCTACTGACATGCCGTTGTCTCTATAGCTATGTGCAGCGCTTTGTGACCCTCGGGTGAAAGGGGCTTGAGAAATGCAAATATCATTGTTATAAAACGAAGCCCTGTCTCGACCTCTTTGGCAATGCTCACCAACCACACTTCTCCTTGGCTCTTGCACGTGTCATTGTAAGTCCGCTTTTCTATGGGTCTTATCTAAAGGTGGTGAGACTTTTATTTGTACGTCATACAGTTACATATGCATTACCAAGCTGTCAAGCAATCACACCGGACGTCATTTCCCAACAAAACAATTGTGAGAAAGGAAGCAAAGTAGGACATTTTTATTCATTCTAATTTCCAGACCCGGGTTTGCTGTGAAATGCAGTTTATGATGATCGCCCTGTGCTCCATGCAAGGCTGGTCAGTGATGTGTAGCAGTGAAGCCTCCAGCTAACACATCTGTGGAGTGGGTAAATAGTTTCGCGAAAACACTGCAGATTCTACATCAAATGTAGAAGATAATGGGTGGGTTTTCGCTGAGTACTTCGGTCCCTCCCCTCCACACCGTCCAAAGACACGCTGCTGCCTAGGTTAATTGACCTGCTGAGTAAATTGCGACCACAAATGTGTTGCCTACGATGCACTGGCGTCACATCCTAGGTATTCTTCCACCTTGCGCCCTCTGTTGGCCGAGATAGGCTTTGGCCCCCCGCGACCCTGTAGGAGATTAAGCAAGTATTGATCATACAAATAATAATTGTAATAAACAATCATTGCTATTCAGACAATTCATGCTTAATTTCTTACTTTCGCCTTTCTGTTCCAATTACGCTTTCGGCGTGACATTAGACGAAGCATCTCGTTGCGTGTTAGAGAAAGGCCTACTCAAGCAGATATCATGGAACTACCTCAAATCTCTGCAAGTGATTTGGGGTCGACACAGTAGAGGGCAGCATTTTCCCACCCACTGCATATGAGAGTGATATTTTTATTCTCATCCTTGGTAAATTAAGCAAATTAGATGGACTGTTTTTATCTAGGAACTGTTGATAGGCTAGAGAGCATGAACTGCGCTTGAGAACCCAGTTAACTCACTGGTAGATGCTTTGATTAGAACCCAGAATCACAAACACAGGCTCTGGCTACTGGTCATGTGTCTCCCAGCAACCAAGACATTTTTCAGTGAGAAGTGAGTGCTGCAAGGAACTGGATGGCAGAGGCCATCAGGACTGGCGATGTCGGATTGATGCGAAGCTGCGTTTGTGAGATTACTCAAGGGATTCTTGACAACCGAGATGGGATGGTGGTGTGCGCGCGTTTTCAGTGGTAATATCGGCACATTATGCGATATATCTCTAGAAGAGATCGCATGTTCTGTCTGAGCGCTTCAACGTTATTGTGCGTTGTGAGTGCCATTTAATCACTGACCTCACGCGTAGGCTGAAGGATAAGGAATCTGTAAAGGACACATTGGGCCGCATGATGCGCCTTGTGCAGTGGCGATACCACAGTATCGTCATCCCTGGAGATAATAATAATAATATTTGCACTTCACCCGAGGGTCACAAAGCGCTGCACACAGCTGTGAAAACAACGGCATTTCAGCAACAACAGCGACATATGCACGGCAAATCAACAACAAAAACGATTTTTGTTTGTTTTCATTACAAATCCGAGCTGTGGAGAGAACGGCATGTCAACAACAGTAACATCATATCATGATGATAGCTTCGAAAAGCTGCTCCCTCGGGACAGCCGCGTCGATCGCTCCCCCTCTCTCCATCGTGACGTTTCGCCTCACACGTTAGAGGCATCCTCAAGCACTGTGTGTGTATCGTGTGTGACTCCTATTTATATGTAGTTACTATGTATATGTTAAGTCTCTTGTACAGCGTTGCTTTCTTCCAGGAATAATGGAAAGTCAGGGGTCCATTTGAAAGGGTTCCATTGTCTTGCTCGCACTCCAGAATCACATTTCACCCAATCCAATTCCGCCTCTGATTCACCTACTAGTGTGTATCACATGATACAAACTAGTAGGTGCCCAGTCCCCCAAACACTTGGTGATTCTCTCTTGATGTCCTAAGTTCAGAGCTCTTCGGCTAAACACTGCCGACTTAAATGACTGGCCTCCAGGTTTGGCTGAGCTTCATTCTCATTTCTTGTTTGTGGTTCATAGTCTTTTCTGTCTTGTGAAGCTCTATTGCTTCACGGATTCATCTTGGGCCTTTGTGGTGGATTGCTGCTAGTACTCGCATCTCGTCACAATCGATTCTGTGTTGTTTGTCGACACAGTGTGCTGCCGTTGCTGATTTATCCACATGCAGCAAACGCACTGCTGCCTCGTGCTCTTTCCTCCTTGTGGCTATTCTTCTTGTTTGCAATATACGCCTTCTGTCTGTAACGGTAGTCGGTCTTTGGATGATATGAGTACATCTTATATCTATTGATGGTTTGTGAACACTGTTTTTATTTTATATTTCTCTAAATATTTGCTGATTTTGTCTGTGGTGTCTTTCACATATGGCAGGAAAGCACAGGTTTTGGTTTATCTTCCTCCTCATGTTCATGCTCTTTCTGTCTCGGTTCTCTTTTTATCGCATGTTGGATTTCTGTTTTTGTGTATCCATTACTCAGTAGTGCTCGCTGTAGATGTTGTAGCTCATCTCTTGGATGTTGCTTGTCTGATATTGTTTTTGACCAGTGGGCTAAGATGTTTAGTATTCCCCGTTTCTGCTTCGGGTGATGGTGAGACTCCACGTGTAAATACCTGTCCGTATGTGTTGTCTTCCTGTAAACAGTGTGGCTGAGCGTCCCCTCTGCGTTTCTCTTCACCAGTACGTCCAGGAACGGGATTTGGCCGTTATCTTCTGTTTCCATGGTGAACTTGATGTTTGGGTGTGTGGAGTTTAAGTTACAAAGGAATTACTTTAGCTTCTCTCTTCCGTGTGGCCAAACAACGAATGTGTCATCAATGCATCGATACAAGTGGGTGGGTTTTAGTGTAGATGAGTTTATGGCTTCCTCCTCAAAACCTTTTAGATACAGGTTGGCTGCTGCGGGTGAGACTGGTGATCCCATTGCTGCACCCTCTTTTTGTTGGTAAACATCCCTGTCGAACTTGAAATAGGTTGTTGTGAGGCATACCTTTAATCATTTTTATGGTTTCTTCGATGGGTATATTTGTAAATAAGGAGACACATCAAAACTGACAAGCAGGTCCGTTCGGTTGAGTGTGATTGGTTTCAGTATTTTGATAAAATGCCTTGAGTTCTGGATATGTGACGGTGCGAGCTGTACTCTGCGTTGTAGGCTTGGCAGCGAGCCAAGATCCCAACACGACAAAAGTATTTAAAAATGATGTGCGGAAACACGTGGGCAGGAAGTATATTGTGGACTAATTTATTTTGCTGGGTATTGATTAATTTTTCCATGTATTGAACGCGTCTAAAATTTAATGGTTTTTTTTTTGCTTCAAAAGCTGCTGTTCATCGTATTTTTGGAGTTCACCACGTGCTGGTCAGCATGGGGATGACGTTTCACTCCACGCGTTGCAGGGACTGCTGAGCCGTTGGCTACTCATGGCCCTGAAATATAAGAATCCATCCGGCACCTGGATATAACGAGCCATCAATTTCATCACTCCATCTCTTTGGTAGAAGACCTTTGGGACAGCGGTTCCTGACATTTTTATCTATACGGACGATTAGATCGTCATCAAAATCTTGTGTTGGACTGTCTGTTTCCCCAATGTTGATTTTTGATAGACCACACCAGATAATCAATTACGATTGTAAACCAAATTATTTTGTGCTGTCGCTGTTCAACATCATGGCCAAGAGCCAAACAGCACAACTCCCCAGTGTCTCTCTGTGTGTATTCTCTCCATCAGATTATTCGCATATTGTGTTTGTTTACCCAGGAAAGCCTCGCTGAGCCTCTAGACTCCATTTCCAGAGGGTCTTGTAACGTATAATACAAATTGTTTAGTTTTCACGTAATGTGTAACCTTGGGATGTTTGGCAAATATCGGCTACATTGTGTGTTTAAAATTTTAGTTAGGAATGTACATAGTCACCCGAGTCAATGATCAAACCCAGAATGTATTGCTTTGAGGCACTTGTGTTACCACTGCGTCGTCATGTCAGTGTGCACAGATATCCGGGGGCATTCCAAGTTAATTTTGTTTAATAAGGTGAGAGCTTGAGACAGACCCATCTACTGTCGCTGTAGTCTCATTCGCAAGAGTGACTTGGAGCACGAGTTAATCTTCTTTCGTATGGCTGACGAAGCTGTTGAGCAATAACAGTAACGCAACATTCAGGTGGCCGAGCCAGGTGATTACGTCGGGAGTCACAGCGTGTATCGCTGTGAATAGGGCATTCAGGTCTTGTTCGCCCCATTAGTCAACCGGACCGATGCTTTGTTTATTCATGGGTGAAAGTAACTTACGTTTCTCACCAGCACCGCGGATCGCAATCCATCTGTACTGTGCTGGATCCTTTGGCCACTTTACGGTACGCCGGACCGTGCCGGCTTACTTTCACCTCCGTGTGTGTGCCAATTGAGTAAATTGTGGGTATTTTTTTTATTTGGACCCTGACGCCGGCCAAATATTGCTTGCTCTTGAGAATCGCGTCACGGGATGTCTTTACGTTCACCGTGAAGCAGACGGCGGATTATATCTGAAAGTCAGATCATATTTTACATGTTGTTCTGCAATTATGTGTATATTTAAAAAAAAACCCAAAAATGTTATGCTTGCCGATTTTCCGTTTTAATGTCGTTGTTGTGGGTGGCACGGTGGCCCAGTGGTTAGCGCTGTCGCCTCACAGCAAGAAGGTCCCGGGTTCGAATTTCTCGGCTCGGGTGCCTTTCTGTGTGGAGTTTGCATGCTCTCCCCGTGTCCGCGTGGGTTTTCGCCGGGCACTCCGGTTTCCTCCCACAGTCCAAAAGCATGCTGCTGCATAGGTTAATTGGCTCGCAGGCTAAATTGCCCCGCAGTGCCCGGCGATGGACTGGCGTCCCATCGTCGGTATATTCTTGCCTTGCGCCCTGTGTCTGCCGTGATAGGCTCCGGCTTCACCGTGACCCTGTTAAGGACTAAGCGGTTTCAGACAATGAGATGAGATGAGATCATTATAGTGTATAAGATTACAACAGGTTTTACCGTATCCGGCGATAATGCAGGTGTTAAGATCTTAATAGTATACATATATAAGATTACAACAGGTTTTACCGTATCAGGCGATTATGCAGGTGTTAAGATCTTAACAGTATACATATATAAGATTACAACAGATTTTACCGTATCTGGCGATTAACACCTGCATAATCGCCAGATACGGTAAAACCTGTTGTAATCTTATATATGTATACTGGCAAAAAAGTACCCCTAGTATCATTATAGTGTTTTTACTCGCACTGTTCTTTAGCCACCGAGTCCAAATCTTTACTGACCACTACATGGCGATGTACGCCGTTAAGTGGGCTGGCTGTGACATCCGAAAGGCTGCCAACCAGTGAGAGGCCAGGAAATTATCAGTGACCTGACGCATGCCTAGTTCGATTTTAATGGTGACAAAAGTTCGTGCACCCTTTGAAATTTTCTGTATTTCTGCATAAACATGACCGAAAATGTAATCAGGTCTTCCTTTCAGTCCTGACAATAAACAGAACAAAAAAAAATTCCACATTTTCATTTACTTATTGAGAAAAAATATGTAACTTCAATTTCTTTCTAGAAACAGGTATACGAACCTTCATATTCAGGAACCGAGTCACACGCATGTGACCCACACTTAGCCACAAACACTCAGTCACAAACACTCAGTCACAGATCGCCTGAATGTGCCTCCGACGTGGGAGGTGAAGTATCGCGAATGTTTGAGGAGGAGCGCTCGAAACGGCTATCCCGAAAGGACAGCTCTGAAAAAGTCGATGCTCTTCGTGTGCTATTTGTTTAATCAGGTTCATCTCATCTCATTATCTGAAACCGCTTAATCCTATATAGGGTCATGGTGAGCCGGAGCCCATCCCGGAAACACAGGGCGTAAGGCAGGAATACACCAGAAAACGGGACGCCAGTCCATTGCCGGGCATTGCGGGACAATTTTAGTCTGCGAGCCAATCAACCTATCCAGCAGCATGCTTTTGGACTGTGGGAGGAAACCGGAGTACCCGGCGACAACCCACGCGGACACGGGGAGAGCATGCAAACTCCACACAGAAAGGCACCCGAGCCGAGAGATTCGAACCCGGGACCCTCTTGCTGTGAGGCGTCAGCGCTAACCACTGGGCCACCGCGCCGCCCTAATCAGGTTCCCATTATATATTATTAGGACTTAGATGAAGATCTGATCACATTTTAGGTCCAATTTACGTAGAAATAAACATTCTACAGGGTTCACAAACTTGTTTTCATAACCGTACATATGGATTAACAAATATAAATAGGGCGGTCGCTTATTTCGCAGCGTCAACTTCACTGCAGCCATCAGGTCCCGTCACTACAGATGACACACGTATGCGACACACACACAACAACATAGGAGACACACACGCACCACACACACACAAACAATGCACGAGACACACAACAACACGACACGCACACACCACGCGTGGTGGAAATTCGAGCGCACGAGTAAATATTTGAGACCCGCGTGCGAGCGGCGAGAGGCAGCAGCTGCTGCTGCTGCTTCTGCGGGCGACCCCCCCTCCGTGTCTCAATCGCCCGCACGACCCTACCGTGCCCATTCGCGACGCTCCCGTCATTCCGTGCAATCAGATGCAAATGAATCATCTCGCTGTGCGAGTTGACAAGTGTGCAACGGTTGTTGTAATAACAGGCGCGGCCCTGCAATATTTGGCTCATGCCACCGGAGCCGGGTGGCGCGGTGGCCCAGTGGTTAGCGCTGACGCCTCACAGCAAGAAGGTGCCGGGTTCGAATCTCTCGGCTCGGGTGCCTTTCTCTGTGGAGTTTGCATGCTCTCCCCGTGTCCGCGTGGGTTTTCGCCGGGTACTCCGGTTTCCTCCCACAGTCCAAAAGCATGCTCCTGGATAGGTTGATTGGCTCGCAGGCTAAAATTGTCCCGCAATGCCCGGCGATGGACTGGCGTCCCGTCGTCGGGTGTATACCTGCCTTACGCCCTGTGTTTCCGGGATAGGCTCCGGCTCACCGTGACCCTATATAGGATTAAGCGGTGTCAGATAATGAGATGAGATGAGACCACCGGAGGCCTGACAGGCCCCGTGTACAGAGGGATTTTCTCCACAAAGAGTACGGCGTAATCTTCCACGTTGGCTAGATGTTTAGGAAGAGGTGAAACATCCAACAACAAAAATCGCCGTTCGTCACGAAGTCGCGGTGACGTTCCCATGGCGCCTGTGCTAGGCTAGGTGCACTTTTGAGGTCACGCGAAATGCTGGGTTACGAGACAAGCGCAGGTGCTATGGGCCGAGTGCCTGAGATGACTGGCAGAGACACCACCTCTGTGCCAACTTACTCCACCGCACATAACCAGTCACTCGATTACCTGGTGGAACCCATTTACACTGCCGAATGGGCAGAAGTGGGAACGTGGGATATAAGATACTTGGCACATTGTTTGAACTGCCGCGCCGAGAGATCGTTTGTAACTGATGAATTGGAAGTTCGACGTGCTTGCTGCTAACCGCTACACCACGGCAACAGCCCTGTTGCTTTAAAGCCATCTTGTCTCCGAGTCAGGCAGAGTCACCTTGATTGTGCGTGATCGTTCCACTGCGAGACGCGGGCCTCCACGCCGCATGCGGGTGATGAGGGTCACTATATTTGACCATAATCCACCACGCTTCTCAGTGCACGTTGGTGGAGAAGGAGAGTACAGGCGTGGAGGGGAGCGCTGTCGCCTCACAGTGAAAAGACCCTGGTTCGATTCTCGGCTTGGGTGCATTTCTGTGTGCGGTTTGCGTGTTCTCTCTCTCTCCCTGTCCCGGCCACCGCGGTTAATTAGCCTGCCGAGTAAATTGCCACAACAAGTGTGCCCTGCGATGTGCTGGCGTACCATCATCGTGAGTATTTTCTTGCTTTGCGCCCTCTGTGGGCTGGAATAGGCTTCGACCCCCGCCCCCCCCCCGCCCCCGCCGCGCGACCCTGTACAGGGTTAAGCGGCTATTGATAATGACTGAAAGTCTCATCTCATTGTCTGAAACCGCTTAGTCCTATACAGGGTCACGGTGAGCCGGAGCCTATCCCGGCAGACAGAAAGTGTAAGCGTACAACGCGGCAATGAATATTCATGCACGAGCCTCTGCCACCGAGCGCTTGGGTCCCACAGCAGTCGCTCAAATAACTATTTCTAATTGGGAACGTTGCACGCCTTCCCAAGAACAATTATCCAGGCTCAATTCTGCTTAGCTTCCCGGGAACATGAGATCGGGCGATGCGATCACAGGCAGAAGCTGAATAATTATTATCAAGTATTGTGATAACAATATTATTATCACAATATTATTATATCGGCCTTGTTACTGTTGGGCCTACGCCGTCGTTTGACAAGGTTTGGCCCCAATGGCGTGGGAAAATGTTCGCCAGTGATGCGTGTTTGTTTTGGAAGCTCAATAACGGAGCCCCGAGCCTAGAACGTTTTAGACCTAAATCCACGTTCTCACCGAACAAAGGAGCCTCATTCACCTGATCCGTGGGAAAGGAACGGTGCCTCGAAAGGCGTGATTTCTAGATGTAAGGGGCGCTGGTGAGGGCGGCGCGGTGGCCCAGTGGTTAGCGCTGTCGCCTCACAGCAAGAAGGTCCCGGGTTCGAATCTCTCGGCTCGGGTGCCTTTCTGTGTGGGAGTTTACATGTTCTCCCCGTGTCCGCGTGGGTTTTCGCTGGGCATTCCGGTTTCCTCCCACAGTCCAAAAACATGCTGCTGCATAGGTTAGTTGGCTTGCAGACTATATTGCCCTCAGTGCCTGGTGATGGACTGGCATCCTATCGTGGGTATATCCCTGCCTTGCACCCTGTGTCTGCCGCTATAGGCTACGGGTCACCGCGACCCTGTACATGACTCAGCGGTTTCTGTGAGATGAGAGAGATAAATGATGATTGCGCGGTGGCGCTGTGAGTAGCGCTGCTGCCTCACACTCACCATGGTCTGACGCTGGGTTCGATTCCCGGCTCTGGTACCTTTGTGTGGAGTTTGCATGTTCTCTCCCCGTGTCCGCGTGTGTTTTCGCCGGGTACTCCGGTTTCCTCCCACAGTCCAAAAGCATGCTCCTGGATAGGTTGATTGGCTCGGAGACTAAAATTGTCCCGCAATGCCCGGCGATGGACCGGCGTCCCGTCGTCGGGTGTATTCCTGCCTTACGCCCTGTGTTTCCGGGATAGGCTCCGGCTTCACCGTGACCCTATATAGGATTAAGCGGTTTCAGATAATGAGATGAGATGAGTTCAAACACATGTTGCCGAGGTTAATTGTCCTGACTACATTGTCCCCGGTGGCCTTATGTTGTAACATGTTTACCACTGCTCCCCGCTGAACCACTGTTATATTTAAATAGCTCAATGGTTCCTTCCAGCTTAAGTAAAAACGGACTGAACCGAAGTTATAAAAGATGAACACCCATGACGTGAGACAATGAAATAAATAGTCACACATTTGGCCGACAGATATTTGAAGGAGTGATAATGTAGTCTGCATATCTTTGTCCCTAAGGATTATCTGGCATATTTGAGAAACTCCCTCCTAATCGTTTGCGAGCCACATTTTTTGTGTATCATCTTTCCAGACGGCTAAGTTTCAACTGGACCGATAAGCGGGAGTAATAAAGAATGGAACGTTCCCGGAGATAACGTGTGGTTCAGTCACAGCAAAGATTTTGAGTCCCCACTAATTCTTATCCAATCCGAACGACAGCGTCTCGGTCCGTGTGAGTCTGTGATTAACTGAAAACTCCCCGCTGTGAGTCTGGTCGGTTCGTCTTAAACAATGTAACTCGCAAAAAAAAAACTTGTGAGCGATAGATGGTCGTGAGGAAGCCTTTGTGTGGCTGTGGATTGAACGGGAGCTGAAATGCAAAGAACTGTGAATGTAATGTTTGTTCAAAATCAGATTGGGGCCCACATCACCGCTGTGTGTCCTCACGAGGCGTCGCCAGCATTACATAAGACACGTGACGCGTTGCAGTGACTCCGTGCGTTTGGTAACACGTGTTTTGTAGTGGAGCGGTGGCGCTTTGGTTAGCACGTTATTGCGTGATGAGCCTGGTCACCTGAGTGTGAATTCCGGTCACACTCAGCGTCAGTGGCAAGCGATATCTGAACCGGTCGTGCTGTGAACATATTTTATTTTCTCAATGCGGGGTTACAGACTTGGTTGGTTATAGCGTTTATTCCTAAAGAGGCGTTGTGCTTCCGTGACGTGTATGCTCTCAAGCCTTCACGAAACCGCTGCTCATCCAGCGGTGCATACATATTAGGGTTCTACGCGCACAGTGCAACCAACATAGTCATAATACGCTGATGCAGCCCCCAGTGCTCCGCGATGTGAGTATACGTGTGGTATAGCCCCGCTTTGCGCCATGTTTGTGGGGGGGAGGGTTTAACCGGGTACTTGGGTTTCCTCCAAAAACACGCTGCTACGCAGTTTAATTGACGTGCTGAGTAAATTTCCCCAAAAAGTGTCCCCTGCGATGTACTGGCGTCACATACTTGCTATCCCCCCCGACTGCAGCACCGTTATTAATCCACTGTCGTATTCACCATGGGGTTTTCTTGACCATATTTTAGCACCCGATCAGCTAGCGTCAATGTAACTCCTCTTCACAGCAAGATAGATCACGGAGGTCAATACCCGAAATGTCGATTATTGTATCTTTGCGTTTAGGGCCACGGTGTAATTGGCGCGCGTCTCAAATTGTCCGTGACCTGCGCAAGCAAAACCAAGACAGTATCATACTATGAATATTCTTAAGCGTGCAGTAACTAAACAGGGTGAGTGGTTGTCATATGAGTAAGCACCGAACAGGTTTATGATCACGACCTCATGCAAACATCGTTAAGTAATTTAATCCTTCAGAGCCAGCAGGCTGAATATTTCAGTTAAACTAAACCCATTGCAGTTCTCGACATCGGCGTACGGCAAGTGTAGCTCTCCAGATGAGACACTGAATGTCAAAACCAAAGGTTACATTGTATTAAGCAAATGCTAATGATAAATACACTCCCGGAAAGGCGCGTGTGTTGCTCATAGGATGTGTAAAATAGTATATATGTTTTATTATACTGTAATGAAAAAAGCAAACTCCACAAGGAGGCAAATGGTTGTTGAAACCAGTCTCTTCGCTTACATTACAACGATCCCGATTGTCATTATCGTAAATGCCACGAACTCTTGTTAGACCTTCAAAGTGAATTATTCAGCGAGAGCTGTTGAATGTCAACAATAATTCAGGCGGCGTCATTGTCTCCACGTTGCTCTTTCCAGGTGGACCGAACATCGTCTCGCCCCAATCCACATCTCCCTGCCAGCAGGAGCTATCCTCGTCGTCGTCAGTGATTTTGTTTGTGTCATACCTGCTCGTCTGGCCGCTGAGCTCACCACATGCGCGTGATTAGGATGCGCCGCCTCGCATGAGGTGTGACCAATAGCTGATGAGACAATTCTCATTCTGTGACGATTCTCCTGTCGTATGTACCATTGTTTTAAGATGTTTGAACGAATACACACGAGCGATGTTCTCATCTCATCTCATTGTCTGAAACCGCTTAATCCTATATAGGGTCACGGTGAGCCAGAGCCTATCCCGGAAACACAGGGCGTAAGGCAGGAATACACCCGACGACGGGACGCCAGTCCATCGCCGGGCATTGCGGGACAATTTTAGTCTGCGAGCCAATCAACCTATGCAGCAGCATGCATTTTGGACTGTGGGAGGAAACCGGAGTGCCCGGCGAAAACCCACGCGGACACGGGGAGAGCATGCAAACTCCACACAGAAAGGCACCCGAGCCGAGAGATTCGAACCCGGGACCTTCTTGCTGTGAGGCGACAGCGCTAACCACTGGGCCACCGCGCCGCCCCGAGATGAGACGAGCGATGTTGTCCCGCTTATTCGATATCCTGAAGGTCTCCCTACGCCGCGTGGGCCATAGTTGTTTCACCATACCTCATCACGCTGGTCAGTACGGACTGGTGGAGAGAGACAACTCGAGCGTGGAGTCAAACGTCACTCTCCATCGATGTTGGCCGTGATTCTGGAATCCCTCTGGCTCTTCACAGCGCCTCGCCAACCACAGTCACACATAAACATCAGTGACTCACACTCCTGTAAAATGGGCCAAAAGAAACGAGTCTCCCTCGTGGCTTTTACATTTTATTTTCTGAAGTCACGGCACGGTTGCAGTCAGGCAATTTTGACAACTCGGGCATTATTAACGTAGGGTAAAATCGACGAGCCATGTGTCATTGCCAGACGAGTGGAGGTGCGCTGTTCATTGTGTATATTGTGTATTGTGCGTGTGTTGGTGTGGGGGGGGGTGTCTCATCTCATTGTCAGAAACCGCTTAGTCCTGTACAGGGTCGCGGTGAGCCGGAGCCTATCCCGGCAGACACAGGGCGTAAGGCAGGGATACACCAACGATGGGACGCCAGTCCATCACCGGGCACTGAGGGCAATTTAGTCTGCAATGAAATTTAACCTATGTAGCAGCATGTTTTTGGACTGTGGAAGGAAACCGGAGTGCCCGGCGAAAACCCACGCGGACACGGGGAGAGAACATGCAAACTCCACACAGAAAGGCACCCGA
>JAZEWT010000032.1:1024143-1037549 GCA_036362905.1 Mordacia mordax | reverse complement strand
GTGTGTGTGTGTGCGGTACGCGTGTGTGTGTGTGTGTGCGGTACGCGTGTGTGTGTGTGTGTGGTACGCGTGTGTGCGTGTGTGTGCGGTACGCGTGTGCGTGTGCGGTACGCGTGTGCGTGTGTGTGTTCGAGATCACGACTCGTTACAAACCTAGCCACACCAGTGACGATTTTGTGAACGGTGCCTGGGCCTCCCCTAGTACGGACTCTGCTTCACGAGTTACTCGGTTCATGTGCAAACATCCTCACTGGGGGGGGGGGCGGCGGCCAAAGGCAGCCGGATGGGATGCTGGCCACCCACCCCCTTGTGTGCCGTGCTCTCTAACAGTACTTGTAGGGTACACGTGTGTGTGTGTGTGTGTGGTTGGCGAATGTGTAGTACTAATGGGTAGGTGGGGACGTGTGTCGCGCTGTTCGCTGCACACGTGTTGGTGGAAGTGTGATGTACGTGCGTGTAGTTGGTGTACATCTGTCATTGATTCTCGCACATGTGATTTTTTTTTCTCTCTGTCGATCAATCGATGGTTCATGTAAGAACCACATGAACCGGTTCAATGTTTCGATGACCGTGCCGCGTCTCAAAGAGACGGTTGTCTTGTGCTTGGCGTCGCCTTTTTAATTTCAAGCCGAGTTGACCCAGAAGAGTCCCAGAACTGGTTTTAGATAAGTTACGGGTCATGAGCGCGAATCGAACTCTGGTTCCTGTGTTTGCAGCGCAGTGCTCAGTGCGCGCACACACTTCCCTTGTCGACTTGTCAAACTATTAAACAAGCGTTGTTGGAAAGTAGCACCTCTCAAGGCCGGCTCGGCATTCGAGGGTGGTATGATCAGCACCAATTTCTTATTTCCAGTACTGATCTTAACACACTGCACCCGATAGGTATTTAAGACTAAGGGAGGCAGTTAAACTGCTCTGGTGTTTGTTGTTGTTGTGGGTTGACATGACTTTCTCGCCACTGCTTAGAATTGTGATAAGTAAAAAAACCCCCTCAAGAATTTTTGTTTTAATTGCCGACATGCCGTTCTCTCCACAGCTCTGTGCAGCGCTTTGTGACCCTCGGGTGAAAAGCGCTCTGAAAGTGCTATTATTATTGTCATTGTCGCCTTTCGTGGGCTCCTGCCCTCTGTCACGAGGCTGCCGAGTTGCGATGTTTCCGTTGATTTCCCCCCTCCTCTTCCAAGGTGAAGTTAAATGGGGACACAGGTTCTGCTCTGACTTAACCCCCAAGAAGTTGCTCTGCCTCACAGGCACTGGCCCGAGGTGAAGCCTGGTTTGCCGGGACCTAAAATATGCACGTCCAGAAGGCGTTATTCAGCCGCTGCAGGGAAACCAGATATTGTTTGCCCATAAGTAATGTCACTCTTTTTCTGTTTAACATTGTGTATTTACCGTTGTATCGTTACTCGGAGCACGGGGGTGATTATGGTCACCCACGGAGAAAAAGGTCTCTGTTAATATTTCAACTCTCTTGTTGGACACTGAAATCGCCTCGTTGATCTAATCGGCGTTTGAGGTTATGATTTCCTGGCACTGTATTATCCCCTTTCAGGGTCTCATCTCATCTCATTATCTGAAACCGCTTAATCCTATATAGGGTCACGGTGAAGCCGGAGCCTATCCCGGAAACATAGGGCGCAAGGCAGGGATATACCCACGATGGGACGCTAGTCCATCACCGGGCACTGCGGGCAATTTAGTCTGCAAGCTAATTAATCCATGCAGTCAATTTAGTCTGCAAGCAAATTAACCTATGCAGCAGCATGTTTTTTGGACTGTGGGAGGAAACCCGAGTGCCCGGCGAAAACCCACGCGGACACGGGGAGAGAACTCGCAAACTCCACACATAAAGACACCCGAGCCGAGATTCGAACCCGGGACCTTCTTGCTGTGAGGCGACAGCGCTACCCACTGGGCCACCGTGCCGCCCTTAATTATGGTTCAGCTCCAGTCCAGTTTATCAGCAATATAACAGCTTGAGGTTACATGCCACAAACGCTACAGGTTTAGGTAACTAAATAACCTTTCCACAAAATCCCACGTGGCGTTTGGCATCACTGCCCACTCGGGAACCCTCGTGTGATTGTGTTCTATGTCTCATTTCAGCAATGACACGCTCATGACTTTCGTAACGCGATAACCTTTTGAAACATTAAAAGCTTTGCCTCGTAAATATAATTTGATGTTGCGGGTACGTTGAATACCTCCATCAACGTGCTCTCCGTCGTTTAGGTTGCGTGTAATCGGTACTGTGTGTAGTCCTAGTGCAGGAGTTGTCCAACCTTTTGCACTGCAAGGCCCGCTGAGGTTTGGTCTCAGTGGTGTCACGAGATGGCGCTCCTCGTCCTCTGAGCATTGCGGGTCGTGTGTTTGCGTGTCTTTGTTTGCCAGTGCCACGTGATCTCTTCAGGAGTAGCGCGACTAATGATGTCCAGTCCGCATATAATGAAGTTGGGAATATTTTTTTTCATTATTTCATTCGGGTAGCTGCAGTAACTCTCAGGGTCATCTTTATTAGTCTGATCATATTTTACTTCTTCAACGATGTATGTTAAAAAAAAAACCCAATGTTATTGCTGCTGACTTTCTGTTCTGGTGCCATTGTTGTTGACGCGCCGTTTTCTCCGCGGGTCAGTGAAGCGCTTTGTGACCCGCGGGTGAAAAGCTCTCTGTAAATGCTATTATTATTTTACACCTGTGGAAGCGCAGAGACGAGGTGGCTTTCTGAGGTGGTTGATGAGGCATCCGTTAACTTATCCGATCAGAGCCGTGCGGGAGATTAGTAGGATCCGTGATAAGGCTTTTAGAACCTCGACATAACCTTCATAGTGCTCGCCCGCGAGCTTAAGCGGACCCTGCTTTAATCCATCAGTTTTGTGAGGTCCCAGATTGTTGTCCAGGATCGCAGGTGATCGGCTAAGCAGGTCTTGGTGCAACGAGAGGTCTATACTTCCCCCGATTTTTGACTGCTTACTTGGATATCGTGGCAGCCTGCCAGAGGTTTGCTGGCACTCTTGGACAGAGCAGGTGGGAGTTTGTTTCACCGTACAGTTATCCTGCCGGTGACCAAATTTCTGGGAACGTGCCTGGTCCCGTCAGATCTGGGATGCTCAGCCGGTTGGATCTTGCATCGTGTTAGATTGGGTAATCACCGCAGCAGGATGTTTTAGGTTGAGAGACTTTGAACGTCAAAGTGCAGTCCAGCATAATCCTTTGCTGTACCGTACTTCTTGCGATGTCTGTGATGCCCACCTTCAATTCTCGGCGTGGTGAAATATGGGCTAAATATCCACAGGGTACAGGGAGGCCACAACAATGGTTTGGCAAAGCTGTACTTCCATTGCAAACAGTGATTTATTATGAAACTAAAGTTGCATCACAGTAATGTTAATGGCAGGCTGGGTATCTGGCGTTTGGCAGATTTCCCAGTTGTGTATTCTCGGTGATTAATGTCACTTGGCACGAGCAAGTGTTCTCTCTGTGTTTTGGTTGACGCTGTGTTTGTGATGTTGCAGTCGTGAAGGGTCAAACGCGAGAGAAGAAGCTCTTATGTAGGGTAGGAGCTATGGGCGGCGGGTTTCTACTAAACTTTTGGGTGTCTTAAGGCAGCGGTCTCCAGCTTGTTCTTGAACGATCGATCTTAGTGAATTGACGTCGGTTAATCACTGCTCAATGCGTGGCGATTGCTTTCCAAAGCCGTTCTTTCGTTATAGCCGTATCGAGTGCACCTCTCCTTCGACATTCCACCTGTGAGACTGCCTTCTCAGAACGCGTGAGGATGCTTCCGACGTGGCGGGCGAAACGCAGCTGGTCCAGAAAATACAGCTCTGGAAAGCAATCCTCAATCCATCTTAACTTTTTCATTTAAAAAACGCGTAGAGCTTTTAAAAAAAATAAGTTTTCAAACCGGGCTCGCAAATGCAGGCTGTAAGCAGTCGGAAGTGAGTGCACAGGTTTTCACATGAATAGGCGAGTCATGCAGAGTGTACACGTGCTGGGGGTTGAATGCGGTAGAATTGTGTGGATATATCTTGTGTTGCGTTTAGATTTTAAAAGTAATTTTGTGTTTTAGTGACCACTGTTTATGGTGAAGTTCACATACCCTTCCACCAACATTGTAAGCAGGTTGGATGCCGTCTCGTCATAGAAGGAAGATCCTACCCCTTTTTTGGTTACCTGAGAGTCATTACATATAATTATCACATTTCAGAGGTTTGTTGTTTTAGCATCCAAGAGATTATTCAGATTTTTTTACTTTTTTTGGTGACTGAGAAAATTGGTAGGTTTTAGCACTTGAATTCAAGTCTAATTGCAGTAAGTGGATGCGATATTTCTCTTTTCTATATGGGATGCTTCATAGTCTGGATTATGTGCTTTAGTCCTATTTGTTTTTAAATGATTAGTATGAAATTTCCGGTTGCGGCAATTGTTCCTGTTTGAACTAGTGGCTTAAAAAAATAGCTTTAATCGTGAGTGGTTTAGCTTGGTTCCTTTTTACGTATTTAAAAGCCATAAAACATTTTTCGTAATTTAAGGCCATAAAAAACATTGCATAGCAAGTGCATTAAACCTTTGTAATTTCTATTTCATTGTTTCAGTCCACGTTTTCACAATGCAAACAGTATTTTTTTTCACAAGCCGCTGTTTAAAATTGTGGATAAACGATGAATACAATCTCGATATATGACAACTCTATGTAGACTTGACCATATTCGTTGGCGTAATTAACACGTAAGGACTGCTGGAAGAATGGAACTTTTTTCTGTTTAAGCTTTCGTGTGTTTGGCAAACAATGCTTAATGGTGGTCATAATTATGTCATTGCCTCTGTTTTGATGGTCATTGATGATCTATAACAATGCAAATATGAAGATAAGGTTTGAATGCCAAAATTAGTTTGTATGTCAGCTTCCCAGAATTTGTTAGAGATTTTTTTAAAGTTTGGAATGGTCAAATGTATCATACACCCCTGAGTCGTCATATTTTTATGACGTTAACTTTGTAGTGTCATACAGTTCCTATTCTCGCAATATTTTGATGGTTTTCATTGCATGTTACTGTCGAAATATTTTACTGATTACATTATCTGTACTGTTAAAATGTAACTTTAGCAATCTATTTAACTTTTTCTTACATAACGATGTGTTTTTGCCGAGACCAAATCCTGTACTCGCCTCTCCCATTCGTCAATTCTGTCCAAACCATTACGTAAATATGATTACTCAACTATGGAATAAAAAAAAACCTATGCCATTGTCATCTGCACATGAGTTCAGTACCCCTTTAGTCCGTTTTATGCTTGACACCACTAAGAGCTTAAAATTAGCAGAAAATAATCTGCCAGTTTAGAAAAAAAAACAAATTTTTTCACAGCACTTCCTATTGCTCTATTTATTAAGTTGCTTGAAACGGATGTAAACGCTGTGTATTGCAGGAGTGACTCTGGTGCTTGTGTTTTGCAGGGATGATTCTGCTGTTCTACACGGTGTTCTACGCCTTCTTGGCCGCTATGTTTGTGTTCACAATGTGGGTGATGCTGCAAACTATCGATGACAAAAATCCCAAGTATCAAGACCGAGTGTCTAGTCCAGGTAACCATCGTGTGCTTGTGTGCATCCTCTATGCCCACTGTGTGATGTTAGCTTCTGCACCTACTTTTACTATTCCCTATTAAGTTATTAATGACGAACATCGTTATTAAATCGTGTGTTCATTATATATTTGTCTTAACGGTTGTGCTTGATTGATTCAGAAAACTTGATGTGCTTCTGTTGGTTTGCTTTGTGCCTTAGGAGTTGTAATGCGACCAAAGATGAATAAAGCGTACGAGTTGATAATCAATCCGAAAACTACCACTGGCATAATCGAACATCTCAATGCATTTCTTGAAGGTGAGGAAAGTATTTCAAATTTGTATTACACTATTTGATTAGCTTTCCCAAATCCGCCAGGTTTAAATGGACACTTAAAATAAATGTGTTATTTAGTTCTTGCACCTATGATTGAAGAACATATGACCATAAATGAGTAAGGGCATCTTTCATATTGTCTCGTATGTTTTGTAAATATCCATATACAGTGTGAGCTGGTAAATTATCTAGAGTGTAAAGGATGAGGTGATGATTATCGCACGTTCTCTGATGTAATTTTACATTAGTGACTTGTGTTTTTGTTTAAAGCTTGTTGGTGGATCTCTTGACTTGTGTGATGACAATATGTCCTTTGTATTCTGCAGCCTACAATGATGTCAGTCAGACAAAGAAGGTGTTGTGTACAAGAGGAAAGTATAGAGACCAGCAGGATGACGGTGCTGGACCAGACGAGAATAAAGTGTGGCCCGCATGTCGCTTCAATCGGTCTGACTTTGGACAATGTGCCGCTCCTGACTATGGCTACAGCAACCATACGCCCTGTGTTTTCATTAAGCTGAATCGGGTAAGAGACCAAGCTCGTTGATGTTGTTGAACTACTTTGATGTGCAACTTGGAAAAACGAATTCCTTTTGACGATGCGTGATTTTTGCATAGGTGGGTCCAGATGGTCGAGCAGCTTTTGAGTTTTATAGCGGTGAGCTGGCACCACTGAGATTGTGAGTTTGAATCCAGACAGCAGCCTGCTAGTAAACTGGGTTCTGAAGTTGTAGCGATTTTTTTTTTCACCTCTGCATGACTACAAATGACTGCACAATAACTATCTGCATTAATTTTAGTCTGCGCTTTGTCTAAATTACACTATCGAGGATTACAAAATATTAGTATTACTGACATTTAATGAACATTCACTAAGTGCATAGCAGGTGAGAGTTCTGCCCAGAATTGCGTGGACCAAAGGTCAGTTTCAGGCATTTTAAGGGGCTGTGATATTTGCTTTTATGGGCCATTTTAATCAAATTATTGGACTGTTTTGTGTGAAATCAAAATGCATATTTTGTCCTGCAGCATTGACAATAGTACAATTGGGTAAACATTTGTGAATGCATAAAACAAAGTTTTTCCACAGGGGGATGTAATAAAAATCAGAACTAAAGAAATGTTCCCTGGCACTGAGCCGTGCTGAATGTTTTTGTTTGTGTTTTTCTGGTAGATAATTGGATTCAAGCCTGGCACAAATAAAGTAGCCCCCAAAGTCGTGTGTACAAGCAAGGTTTGTGGCCATAACACGCACCTTAATGCTCCCTGCAAATATTAAGGGCAAATTATTTGTGTTTACATATTCTTATATTACCATTACATTTTTTTATTAAAATGTACGATCATCACATTCTGCATTCACTGATTTTTTAAAACAACATGCGAATAGTCATTTAATGTTGGAAGGGCAAGAACACAACATTGCTATGTAATTGATGGTGCTGGAATAACAAATATTTGACTAATTTGAATTCCAGGAGTTGCAGTACCCACACAAATAGTTTGCCCAGTAATATTCCTTGTGAACGTTTGGTGTAGTGTTTTGTGAGATGTGATGTTCATTTCTTGTCTTCTCACTTCTACTCTATCTTTCTCCTTAAGTGTGCAACACTAGCGGACTAACTAACCACTGGTAAGGTGTATGTTGCATTGCCACTGGCTTGGTGCTTGCCCTGCAAATCTTGCAATGCAACGATTTTGGCTATTTGGATGAGCATAACGCTGCTGGTGGCTCAATTTCTTTTTCACTGGCTCGGTGCCTTTTTAGGTAAATTTCATTACATTCATTGGCCTCTAAACCTGAATTGGCTTTTGTTTAATGTCTTGTCTTCATTCAAGAACACTATCTAATGTCCAGCGGGCATAGTACAACATTTCTAGCATCAGGCAAGATGGCATTAACTGGAACCACTTGAGATTTATTCTCCAGTACCAGAATCATAACATTTTCAATCTGTACGAAGACCGAGATGTTGCTTGCTAAATAAAATAATATTTTTTGGTGTTGATTCATATTTAATCACTTACAAAAAATAAAAGGTAATACATGATCTTGCCCATACGCAGTGGCATCTTACTGTATATTATCAATGGTTAATTTTTGCCTATAACCCAGCCTAATAATGTGTGATAGTCTGTAAGGTACAAAGCTATAAGGTATATATTTTCACGCCTAGTGATACAGACATGCATGTCTGATCTAATTGTAGTCTTTACATTAATTTCAAGCATATATTACAATAGCTTGTGGGCATGCTGTACATTTTCCTAATCTGTGCCTTAGTACTGTGAGATATTTCAAAGTTTCCTATCATGGTAGGAAAACAGCAGCTTGGAATACACACATTAATTCTTGGCCTGTTTTCCAGAATGTTGCAGTGTTAAGTTAATCCTTGCGACTTCTACTTGCAGAAAGGAGATGAACTCGGAGACCTGGAATACTACCCAGATGGTGGAAGCTTGGATCAAATGTACTTCCCCTACTATGGAAAAACATTGGATGTAAGTGCTAAGACACCTTGTGTGATGTAGTGATGTTTTTTTTGTTATTGATTGGCCTTGGTGAGGTTGCTGTATTTTGTGTACAGAAAAAAAACAACCTAATGCAGTGCTTAGTAACATTTGTTGTGTGTTTGTGTGTGGTGCAGCCCATGTACACACAGCCCCTCGTTGCTGTGAGATTCCTAAACTTAACCCAGGAAATGGAGTTGACCGTGGAGTGCAAGGTAATGGCTCCCAATGTGAAGGTCATTGATGACCGTGACAAGTTTCTTGGTCGCGTCACATTCAAGATCAAGATTGAAAACTAACGGAGGTGCATGCTGTCTTGCAGCTTATGCTGTCCACTCCACTGGCCAAAATGTTTAGTTGTGGCTGATGTTTGTTGTCCTAGTTGTGTGCAAACCTGTACGCTGAAGCATGAGTAAAACATCACCCCCCTCCCCTTCCTTCCCATTTGCCACTGACGGATGCTGATGTGTGTGCTTTTGTTCACGTATGGTAGCTACCTCCGCTCTGACTGCTGTTTGTGTGGACGCCTGTTTAAACAGTCGGGTTTCTCTTTACCCTTACCTTCACGGCTCTGTGGGGCCAATGGAAGGGTTCGTGCATTCGGTTTGAACCCTAGATAATATATAGCATGGGGCCAATTCTATAAAGACCTAATTGATAATAGAAACTGTTAGCAGGTGTCATTGTATCTGTGGTGAGTTGGGATCAATTAGAATTTTGGATGTTGTACCTTGTTGAAATCACAGCTATGTTTGCACTCAGAACAGATGTGGCCCATTGTTGCTCAACATAACACCCAGTTGTACCATACGTGCAGGTCCTCTATCATTGGAGAAGTGGATTTAATTTACACAACCCATTATGGCCAAATGACAGCAGTCTGATATGTCAAACTGTTTTCACTCTCGTTGTGTTTCATGAGGAATGTGCGATTACTAATGATGCCAGTAAAACTGTAAAGGAAAACCGGTGCTACTGTTAGCAGCATGTGGACCCTGGCCTTCTGCCAGGACCACATTGCACATAATGCATCTTTGCCAAGTCTAATTATCAATAAAAATAACGCAAGGAAATTTAAGTTGCATTAATGGTTTACTCTTACACTTGCTGGACTTGTGTTTCTTGTATATAGTGATTGAAAGTACATTACAGTTGTATTTACTTATCTCAACACAAGGTTTTACAATTTAAAATTCCATCAATCTAAGGTTTTAGTTTTTTAAATCTATGATTGTAGAATGATAAAAACCAAACCCTACATAAGCACTAGTACTATTAATTGAATCTTGTTTACATACAACCTTATTATATGCAACTTAAATTGCATCTGGCGCAGTTTTAACTAGTTTTTTTAGTAAAATGCACTTGATCAGTGTGACCTTCATTGTTGGTGTGTGCTACATCATTTGAGTTCTATGATTATGTAACATCAGAGTTGGCATCTTCAGATAACATATTCAGATGTACAAAGCGGGGAACTAGCATGGTAGAAAAATACTTATTTTCTCCTGTATTTATTGTTTTTTTAAAGAAAAGTTGACAACCAAAGTTTATTTGGGAACAATCCGTTTTTAAATTCAAGTTTAACCAATGATCCTTCGGCTGTTACAATCAAAGTTGATCTACCTATTATTTATAGCTTACTTGCCTTAGGTGCGAGGTGCGAGTGTTATGGTTAGGAGAACTACAAGATATTTAACTACAAATGTGTTTGTGTGCGCTGTATTGCCAAGTGTTCGCCGAGGCAAGTACTAACCAGCAGTCAATAAAGTCTATCAAAGGACACCAAGAAGAAAAATTGCATCCCAATGGCTGGTGCCTGATATTTCTGCTGTAAGCTAGCTGCGCGACGTGCTCGCACTGTCCCACGTTTCTCTTTTGATCATAAATGTTCCTTTTACACTGCTGCTTGTGGCTTGCATTTAGACATTTGCAGTGTAGATTCCATGCAGCTGAAACTTGTGACTTTAAGAAATCTTGTTCTGTAGCGATGCTCATTTGATTACTCGTTACATTGTGTCCAACTTTCTATTGATACATTTGGGTAACCGTTTAAATGTAGCTCGATATTGTGCGTTAAACAAATTGAGGTGTAAACCTAATCGGCATGTTCTAACAATCCACGTGTAGACATGACAGGTGCTGATCATGGCATTTGTTTTTAGAGGTCAATAGTGCAACTACGTGCATTAAAATAAGTGCGGGACTCCACATCGCTTAGCAGTGCACCTGGACGTGTGCACCTTTCTTTAAAGTGTTTTCACTGTAGTCGCAGAGCGCCTGGTGGTACTGTGGTAGTTGACAACGTGCTGCAGGACTGGTACAACATTTCATGAACCGCTTCAGGTAGTTCGAAAAATGGCTGTGGGTGGACAAGTCCGATCTGCTTGTTTTATACAAGTGAAAGGCGTCGAGCCTAATAAGTTGCGAAGATAGATTTGTGTGCAAGTGTAGTCTTCCGAAAAGGTGACGTGATATAAGATTACAATAGGTTTTACCGTATCTGGCGATTATGCAGGTGTTATTACTGCTGGTGTTAAGATCTTAACACCTGCATAATCGCCAGATATACTGGCAAAAAGTACCCATAGCGTGACGTGATAAGTTTACCTATCGGCTGTCGCGTACAGGAACGCAGGTCCTGTTCACCCCGTATACTGCCATCACTGAACATTGTGTATTGTGCAGTGTTTAGCTAGAGTTTAACAGCAGTATTTAACGTAGTTGTAACTTCTGCTGAGGAGTTCTCAAGCGTGTTATCGGTGTGTGTGAACCTTTAAGTGAATTGTGTGGTCATTTGTAGTCTAAATTGCTATTGGAAATCTTGGTGTACATATTTCAGATTATAAACTTAAAACGATAATTGTATGGAAAATAGTGAAGTGGACGTTTTTAATTTACAAGTTTTTAATTGACCTACAAATAAAAGTGACTTGACAACCATGTGTCCAGAATTTTGGGAAAGATGGGCAGTTAAAGTTGTAAACATTAAAATTACAGTACCTTTATGCAAATTGTCAATAAAATTACCAAAATTGCACATTTAATAAATTACCATATATTGCTACAGGAAAAACGGCACAATGCCGTTATTGCATACATCCCTCAACAAAGCTCGAGCAAGGCGTTGCCTGCGCTGTGAATGCGCACGTCTGTATAAAAAAATATTATCTGTTCAACACATTGGCCTTTTGTACCAATGTTTACTGTAAACTTTGACACTGCTTTAGCTTTATGTTGAAATGGCCGATGTTATTTTACAACAAAGGGACTCGCACACAATACGGAAAGAGTGCGATTTGTAGTGTGAAAATTCCATGTCCGTTCACTGGCGGGGCACGGATTCCGTGGCAAGAGGAGACGACTGCACAGATGTTGGGAGGGCGCCGGTGCCAGGCACTGCTTCCTATATAGTATGAAATCGGCCAGTTAATTATATTTTTATTGTGGGAAGAAATCGGAGCACCCAAAGGAAACTCGCACACAACAGGCGGAGAAGACACTGCAGAAAAGTGCCCGCCTCTGATGGGGCCTCTGAGGCACATGTTACCACTGCACCCCAGGCTGTTTTGTACAGTCATTAAAACATTGAGCCTTTATATTCCGCAGCACATATCAGTATCTTCATTTGGCTGTACAAGTTCTTGATCCTACAAGCCGGCACGAATAAAATGCAATTTTTGCCAAGGATTCTCAAGCTTTTGCACGTGGACTCACTTGTTGGTCTCCACGGACCACTAGGTGGCGCTCGTGGCACGCTGATGGTTTGTGACCCACAGGTTGAATAATTCCACAACTCTCAGGAGAGAGGGGAGAAATACTGAGAGGTGGCATTAGGAAAGCTGTTTATTTCAATCCAATGTACTCTACATGTAACTCAACACCCTTCAAAAATGCCATCCACGAAAGGATATTCGCAATGGACTGAATTCAAACTACACAAGTCTTTTAAAACCAACTTTGCTCAACATATTTTACAAGTAATATTTTACAGAAAGAATTGTGTACTAGTCAAACTTGATTAAGTGTACTGGAGGAAAACAAAACACGTAATTTCACATGAGTTACAAAAGTGTTGCATGCAGATGCGCTGAAGGCAAACGCGAAGGTTATCAGGATGACTGTTAGATGTTAAATGTCCCATCCTAAGGATGACCACAAAACCACATGCAAAATAACGTATCTGCAGCATCAAAACGTTTCAATGGCAAAATCTCAATATTGGATGGTATATTCTCTGTACATAAACATTAGTCGTAACAAATTTGCATTAGCACCTTTTGATTACAGAAACCACGTGGCTATACTCCAACTTTGGGTACAAAACCTTTCCTGGCAGTTTAAAATGTCCTCCAAGATGGCAAGGAGTTGGACGGTGGTCACTGATTGCCAGGAACTTCCCGGTTGCTGCTTCAGGAGACTGTTCCGTGAACTTGAGATTGCATGCAAACACCACCGGAGAGGCAAGAGACTGCGAGGAACAGGTTGTGCTGATCCCGTGACTACGGCTCGCGAGAGCTCGACATTGAACGAGTGACCATGCTCGAGGCTAGTGCGTGCAGAGGTGGTGAAACATTTCCACAGAGTTGATTCAAAAAATTCTCACGGAGTCAGCAAAAGCAACGTCTGTAAAATGTCTTCCCGTTTCTTCGGGCTAGATACTGATTCGCGAGAGTTCTGCACGCTTCAAGCTGCAGTTCTGCAAATGGAACTGTTTATGGCCCCGCTGTTCTAAAAGTCAACAGCACAACCATCATCACTGTTGGTGTTAAATGGAAGACTGAGCACTTCAATACACACCTAACAGAATTGCAAATTGTCTTGACAATTTAAATTGCATCGTGCTATAATCCAAACAGCGTGTGATTGGACGGTTTAGCCTGACATCTGTATAACCAAGCCAACTTGGAGCCAAACCAATAGCACCTGACAAGTAGCTCCAGTATCCTCTGCCACGCCAACGGCCCACTCAGAACCACTCACAAAC
>JAZEWT010000032.1:990542-1007464 GCA_036362905.1 Mordacia mordax | reverse complement strand
CGCCACGGCCCATGAGAAGGCACGGCTCCACCGGGCCAAGCCGGCCACCCCGCTTTCCGATCGTTTACGTCCGTTAAACGCCTCCGGCCCTGCGGCATCGGCACTGGACCGTCGACACCTCCCTGCTGCCAGCCACACGAGCGGAATTCATAAACGCCGCATCACCTCGACCGAGTACAACGTGTGCGGCAAATGGCAGCGTAAGACACCGACGACAGGCGTCTCTTATAAAGCAAACTGCAAAAAAAGGCGTTCGCACGAAAGGAACAAAACGTATGTCGCCAATTACTTCCGCACGTAGAAGTTCCGACAAAAATAGCACCGCTACGAGCGAATGGGGCAGCGCAGTGGCAGGGACACGCGTGCCTGCACAATTGTGCACAGGCGCCTCTCATCATCATCATCATCGATTCTCCCCGGGGTGCCGAGTCACAGTGGCACTCACGCGCGTAGCCGCGCATGCAGTGCGCGCCGACGCTGGGACAGGAACGGATCGGAGAGATCGGAGGGCACGCACGGGGTGCAAGCGGCACAAGAAGCCGGGCCTGCTATCCACGTTACCCGGTGATGTCTGAGTAGCCACCCGAATAAGGCCACCGTTGGCACCGCGTAGAAACTCACTGGCGCCATTTGTGTTGAACGTGAGCGGGAATCCTACTCAGGGTGTCGGGTTCGTAGAGCAGTGCCAACGTACTACGCTCCAGACAAAAACGCACGTACAGACACACGCAGCCGCACGGCTGCGATCCTCGCCGTCTCCAGCACGGCTCGGCGTCGTCTCTTCTGTGGACAGCGCCCACTGTACAGTAGAGCACATACAGTGCCCCCACCCCTCCCCCCACCGTTCATTTAGTTGTCAGCTCTGCTCGCTGTTGGCGGTGGATCCCGAGTCGTTACCCTCGTTACGGCTGGGAATCAAACTCTTACTGTAGACGTCACATTCCTGACACTCGCTCAATGGCACGGCGAGCGCCCACCCACCCACAGATGGACACGGTCCTCGGAGGCAGCCGGCCAAAGGACATTCGTGCGCGGCCGCCAGTGGCGCCGGCAGAAAGACAGCAGAAGCAGTCTTCATCACGGTCAAAGTCATAGCTCCAGGCCCACGCACACCGAGCAGCTATGCTGACGGTTTGGCGAAAAAGCACACGGTAGTGACTGATTGAAGCCGAGCCTGCGAATATATATTTACACACTACCACCAGCACACATACATTGGCATTCAATAACGACCGTTCCCATTACGTGGCGATGACAAAAGAGTGCTTGCACCAAGCCAGATGCATCCCGGGGCCAGGTGAAGTGTCAAAGGCTTGCCGAGACAGGAAAGTACACTTGTAATCATGCACACACACACAACACACACTTACGCTCGTGTCATTTAAACCACACAAATTCATACTTCCAGCAATATAAAAAGACAAAAATCCTCTGCAAAGTCCTTAGAGATGTTTGGGGCAAGTGCTTATTAGTCGGGATGATGTGGCATAGATGTTTACACACACACACATTCACATATACCACTTGCATAAAAAAAAAACCTAACAAGCGGCATTCATCGGCATATGGTGATGACCTCACCAAAGCACTTGTACCAGGCCGTACGCATTTTGAGGCCATGTGAAGTGTCGAAGGCTTGCCAACAAGTCACAGGACAGACCCAGGTGCCATGGGTTTCCTGACCGAGATGAATGCAAGAGGCAAACTGCCTGTGTGCTCGAATGCGCCAAAACCCGCACGTACGGCCACAGCCAGCGCCGATGCGTGCCAGTAAAAACGATAAAGGTGGGGCGGAGCGCCGCACTAAGCGCGCGGCAATAGCAGACGACACCTTCACTTAGGTGAAGGCTCGCGCTGCTCGAACGTTTTTATACGTCGCACTGGGCACGTGCAGACACGTACACACATGTCCGCACGCTGCACTGGAGCGCCATTCGGTGCGGGGTGGGAAGACGCCAGGTGAACACGACCTCCGCCGCCAAGGTGCAGCACGGATGAAACATGGCGGCAAAAAACAGGTCGCGAGAACGACGAACCCGACGGCTGCCAAAAATTCTTTTGTTTGCAAAAAAAAAATGAAAATATTAAAAAAAACGTTCCATGGTAAAGCCTCTTAATAACTTGCACAATGCTTTTGTTGTTGGGCTATGGTGGCCTCATAATTAAGGCTCACAAAGGCCAGCTTTATTATCCAAGAATTCCAATCCATACGCCCGTGTGATGTTAACACAAACAGAGCCCACCTTTGTATGTTCCCAGGGTGACATTTTCACCAAATCCTCCCTTGAGGCCCAGGACAGCCATCCCACCTGGCGTACAAGGTGAACCGTGGGAGCAACCCTGCCAACCCGACGCATGGCTGTAGTGCGCCCCCCCCCTCCACCCCTCTGCACCCCCTCCACTCCCCTCCCCCCGACTCTTTATCGTGCCGGCCCCAGCGGGATTGCCAACGGGTGCCCCCGGTGAACGCTGCGCCGGCCCGGCCAGTGCGAGCGGGTGGCCAGTGCCGGGCTACTCCGTCCGCTGCGGGCTGGACCGCCACCACCCGGCGGTCCCACTACCCCGTGCACCGTGTTTATTTTTCACGTGGAAAAAACACGGGCGAGGAAACGGTCTGTCCTTGGTATTATTTTTTGGACGAGACAAAAGAGCACTCAGCTCTGAAAATAGGGGCGCTGTGAGGGAAACATGAGAGATGCAACGGAGGTGGGGGCTGCAGGGTTCATAAAGACCGACTCTATCTCGCAAATGAATGGAACCTTTATTTAGACCCATCTGCATCACTGACCTAAAGAGAGTAATTTTAACCCGGGCTCCGATAAGTAGACGGATTACTTGCGCACTCAGCCTGGTACAACGAGGTGTCGATGATTGTGCCAAGGTACAGAAACAAGCCACTTGCACGCGCTGCCAGAGCATGGCGGTGAAGAGACAAAGTAGGTGCCCCCCTCCCCGCACGGCGGCACTCCCACTAGCTTTCCAGCTTCAAAGCTCGCACACCGTCATAGCCGGCACATTTACAACGGCCCCAACGACTGGCAGACCGGTTGCCGAGAGCGCTCTAAAACCGCGTCTGCTCCGAGCTTCTCACGATCACTCCACCAGAATCGTATGGCCACGAGATGACGGATCTACTTAGAGATCACAGAGAGGCACGGTCCTCTCGAAAACGGAAGGTGTAAGAGCTACCTCGCAGAATTATTGAAGTGACCTTTGTTCCACACACCGAGGTGTTTCACCCGCTGCTAAAAGTAGCGTCCGTCATGCAACAGTAAATCTATTGGGGCCGGAATGAACAGAATCAGCATGATGTTCTAAATTGTGTGCATAGTCACTGGTGACCAAGACAGCAAACTTGGTTTAGTCTAAGGCAGTGGCGGCTGCCCCCACATTCAATCCTAACATCTAAGCGGTGCCAGATCGGCTCGCTGACCTCCGCGTCACCCATCGCATGGGAACCCCTCATGTGAACCCCTCCAGGCAGCCAAGCGGTCATTACCAACTGGGGCACGTGAGCCGCGACCGCTGCTCCTAAACCCTTCAAGGCACGGAGCGGACAGCGCGTGGCGCATGCCATGATTTGCTGCTTCACGATCTCAATCGCTTGGCTTTTCTCGACCGAGCGGGGGGCCAGAAGCAGGCAAGGAACGGCTTCCGGCTGAGGGCCAAAAGCGGGCCTTGCCCGCTTCTGGCGAGCTTTACCCGTTTCTGGCCGTTTTACGAGTCTCTGTTTAATATCTTCGCCACTCTGCGCATTGCATGATGCCACTGCCGCTACCGCGGCACCATCGTTAACGTCCCGTGCGGCCTCCTCCTCCCCACGGGCGACACCCACAAAGGTGTCCATCAGCTGCTCGCTCTCGCAAGAGGCGATGGACGTGTGTCCACTCGCAGAGGCAAACAGGACACGGCATGGCCTAACGCAGCGGCGATATTCACAACGCCACGCCGCTGCACTCACAGCCACGGTGCAAAGACAAAGATCCCCATATCGCCTGCAGACTGTAGGGTCAAGTGCTATTAGCAAGCACCTATTAAGGTCAACACGGCACACAAGGACATGGGTGACCAGCACGATGCTTGGCCGCATTTTTCTCCCGAGTTGCAATATTTTCACATTGCACTAGGTACTCACGTGAGGCTGAGTCGACCTAGAGGAGGCCCAGGACCGTTTCAGAAAATCGTCACCGGTGTTGGCCAAGAGCGGGATTTGAACTCACATGGCCGGGTTTGTAGCCCAGAGCGCTAACCGCTGGACCACCGCATACCTCAACCCTTGTATGTCATGCTCGAACCCGCACACTCGCGTCGACCAGCCCTACATCACCAATCACTCGTCACCCTCAGTCCATCGGCATCACGTCGTCATTCTCACCCCGTCACCTGTCACCCACCCTCACCCACACACTTCAAATCGTCACCCCTCACGCCTGCCGAGTGTCCCTAACACGGGGCTGCGCGCACTCAGACCACCCGCCTGTAACGCACACCTCTCATTCCTCAAGCGAGACAGCGGCGCCCTGTGTTTCAACGTTACGCACTGCATTAGTGGACGATGGGGGGGGGGGGCTGTCGCAGTCCCCCTGGCACCCGTGCCGTTATCGTTCCGGCTCAAGGTGACCTCTAACGAGCGCGTCCGCTGCCGGCGGCCTCCCTCTACCGGCGTGGCCCGTCGGCCTCGCGGTTGGCCCTGGTGACCGTGAATGTGGCTGCCTGATGGCGCAGCCCGGCGTGTGGCTTTACCAGCGACGAGATTGAAACCAACGCGCTTAGCAGCCTTTAATCTGCCACTGCACGTTCGAGCGCACTGCTCAAGATTCTTTTAATTATTACCGTGCGTAATCTTATTAAAACCATTAATGTGGGGATTGACCCGCACCCCACCCCGAATCGGTGCTGCCAACGAGGCTCGGGGACAGCACCAGGGGCGGCACCGTGGCGTCACGAGACGGAACGCGCGACCCGATCGGTAGCGTTGCAGTCGCTACTGGCCAGGCCGTCGCTCGCCGAGCAACCGTTCGCTCCACTGCAGCCCCACCGCATGGCGCCCGGCACAAGCGGAGGCTCCCAAGAAGCCGTGTATGCCGGTTGTACACGCCGGTGCGTGCACCGATTGCGTTGTTGGCATCGCGTCAATTCTCACAGGGCAGTAGCAGCACTCAGTGGTGCAGAATGGCCCGGAGAAGCGGACAACCAGGGGGCTACATATGAAATCTCTCAGAGTGGCCTCTACTCTGTACATAGAGAGCAGCACTTTCCCACCCGCTCTGCAGCTGATGGGAGCATTTGTCACGGTAATGCTCATCAGAGCGATACTTTTAATCTTCGGCGTTGGGCATTAAGAAAAATTAACGTTAAGGGATGTTGCTTGTACGGTTATTGTTGAGGCTGTCAACTCTGATTAAACACGGAGCAGGGTCTCCTGCATGAAACCATTGGAAGGGAGCGACGACGCACCGAGTGCACGTCGCCGAGTTTACACCAGGACCTGGCCTTGTGCCAGCGAAGCACCAAGCGCTGGAGGAACAAGCCGCGTCCTTATCGGGACAGGAGGGTTCTCAGTACGTCCAGCTCGAGCTGGATTTCCTTCTCGCCGCCTTCTATAGCCACGCCGTCCGCAAAACACGGGGCTCTTTTAGAGAGGCACTGCTCCTGCCTGGTCCTGCCAGTGACATCAAACTACATGGTTCCATCATCTCGTGTGGCTAAAGGCTTCGAACAACAGACTGATGCAGACGGCCGCGACTCGATGTGTAAGAACTGCTCTCCATAGCTGTTGTTTTGGGATAGCTGTGTCGAGTGTTCCCCTGCTCTGTTCTGTGTGGGATTGGTGGGATCACAAGGTGTTTCCGAAACACCTGGGGACAGACACTCATAATACAAACGTGCTCCCAAATCGTATTGTGACTTATCGGCATCATATTGAGAGAGCAGTGCAACCCTGTCAGAGGATCCCAGCTACTTCTCAGATGCCACCTTTAAAGCGATTTGTGAGCTGCTCAGCAGAGGGTGACTCATTCCGAACACCCATCCTACTACGAACAGGAATGTGTCCCGAATGACCATCAAAACGACGTCTTCGCAGGTTGGTGCGATAATAACATTTGTGCCTCACAGAAAGATGGTGCTGCCGCCCAAGGCGGTTCGACTCCCACCTCGGGTGCCTATTTGTGCCGAGTTTATGTGTTCTATCCACCTAATCTGTTTGGGTATCCTCCAGGTTCTCTGGTTTCCTCCCACAACAACAAAAAAAACCACTCGTTAATTAATTGGCCGATGCTTACATCATGTACAGGATGCAGTGACTGGTGGGTTCGTGTCAGCTGACCGTCCCCCCCCACCACCGCCCCAGCGTCTCGGGACCTCTGGGTAAAAGGCGCTGCTGTGTTACTGTATTATTAATTGTGTGCGTGTGTAGTCACTGGTGACGAGAACAGATGTCGGCCCAGCCACTCAACTTGTTACTACGGAAAGATTGGCAATGCCGACAGCAGATTGCGCATCCCCTTCAGATGCGACCGCTCATGCCCTGCGACTGGCTCTGGGTTTGAGGGGGCGCGGCACGCGCCTTCGTAACCGACCACCAGAGTTACGGTGCGAGGAACACGAGACCCTTCTCCGTGCTGGCAGTCAACGTCGCTTTCCTTTGGGCAGAAACACGAAGCGGCTCTGGCAAATGCTGCTGGAGCTGTCACTCGACGCACCAGTTTGGTTCTTGAGGGCGCCGCCCGTCGTCATCGCCGCTCTCCCTGGGGCGAGTGAGAGACGCCAGACCAGTGTGGCTGTGGGGAGCAGCACACCCTGCCGCCCAAGCTCGTTGACAGCAGCTCACTCGGCGGTGCGTGTACGCAGGAGATGCTAACAGCCGCGCCCCTTCTTTCCTCTTGCCTCCTCCTCTCTCCTACTCTTTCTGTGGCCCCTAGCGCTCACAATAGGTTACTGTGATTTTTGTATACGAACTGCGGCTCGTTGTGCGGACATCGATTCTCAAAAGGATAAACAGAAAACGTCTTCATATATCTGTCACCCACATATAAATCTGGACAACTTCTATGCAGGTTTCAGCATTGGCACATTTGGCCAAATTTTTGCCAAGCAGACAAACAGACCATGGAGCAGACACCTCATCTCATCTCATTATCTGAAACCGCTTAATCCTATATAGGGTCACGGTGAAGCCGGAGCCTATCCCGGAAACACAGGGCGCAAGGCAGGAATACACCCGACGACGGGACGCCGGTCCATCGCCGGGCATTGCGGGACAATTTTAGTCTGCGAGCCAATCAACCTATCCAGGAGCATGCTTTTGGACTGTGGGAGGAAACCGGAGTACCCGGCGAAAACCCACGCGGACACGGGGAGAGCATGCAAACTCCACACAGAAAGGCACCGGAGCCGAGAGATTCGAACCCGGGACCTTCTTGCTGTGAGGCGTCAGCGCTAACCACTGCACCACCGCGCCGCCCTGGAGCAGACACACAAACTCAAAACACGGACACGTTGCGGTACTGCCCCCTAGTGGGCAGACGAGGCTCCTGCATGTCTGTCCAGAAGGAGGCCGGCAGTGTGCAACCCCATTTCCTGGCAGTGTTGATCAGAGGAGGGGGTTGCTGGGTCGACCTTTACGGTGGCACTAGGGAGGCAGCAGAGTTGGTAGATCACCCAAACTATTCTTCCTTCCTTTATTTGTTTAAACATTTCATTATATTTGTTATTTTATGTCTTTTATTGATTTAGTCATTATCCATGTTGACTCTCAAAAGAGCCCTCTTGCAAAGGATCTCATGGCCACTTTTAACTGACTTGGCTTCACTCAACACGTGACATCTACCACTCACAGATGCGGCCATACTTTCGACTTGGTTTCCTCATGGGGCATATCGGTAACCAACCTGTCCGTCACTGATCCTGGTCTGTTTAATCACTCCACTGTGTGGTTTGATCTCCAAGCACCACCTCCCATTTCCAACACCAAGAGCCTCCGATGTCTCCTCTTTAGTTGTCTCCTCTTTAGTTGTCTCCTCTTTAGTTGTCTCCTCTTTAGTTTCAGATCTCAGTCTACAAACTGCTTGCTCCCTGGACCCCTTCCCAACCAAAATCATACGGGCAAATTTCAAATCCCTTGCCACTTTCATCACTAATCTCTTAAATAACTCACTTTGCTCGGGTATCATTCCCCGACAATTCAAATGTGCCGCAGTTACCCTCCCTGCTTAAAAAAACCTGGCCTTGATTGTAACATCTCTGATAATTATCACCCCATCTCAAGTCTACCATTCCTCTCTCGGGTCCTTGAATGTGCAGTAGCCACGCAACTCCAGAAACATGTCCTTTAACAGTGACTCCCTCGATCCCTTCCAATCTAAGTTCGGATGTGGCTATATTACTGAAACTACTCTGGTCAAAGTCATTAATGACCTACTCGTTGCTGCTGCCTTAAGATACCATTCCGATCTTACTTGAGCGACTGCAGGGTATAGGGGTCCTTGGCTGTGCCCTAAATTGGCTGAGCTCCTAACTCTACGACTGGAAGCAATTCGTCAGCCTCGGAGACAAAACCCAGAGATCCATCCTGCTTTGTCTGGAGCTCCCAGGGTTCAGTTCTCGGCCCACTCCTGTTCAGCATCTGTATACAACTACTTGGCCATATCCTGCACGGCCTAAACTTCAGCTACCATTGCTATGCCGATGACATCCAAGTCTATATCCACGCAAAGCCATCAATCAATTTGTCTGGCCTTTGCATGTCGTCCTCACTGTCAACTGTGAAGGCCTGGCTCAATTCAAATATAGTAAAACTAAATGGCGACAAAACATAAGTTTTGCTTGTCTGAACACCACACCCATTGTCCAAGGCTGAACCTATCTAATTGATGCTTGATGACCAGACTATTGTAGTTGCTAAGGCAGTTCGGAGTCTCGGTGTGACTCTCGATTCATCAATCAGCTTCGAGACACACATCAACAAGGTGACAAGGGGAGCCTATTTCCATCTCAGAAAAATAGCCAGACTGCGCAACATCCTGTCACCCGCTGATGCTGAGAAGCTAATACACATCTTCATCTCCTTACAAATCAATTACTGCAATGCACTGCTCCCTGGCACCCCTGCATACCCGATCAAGTCTCCAACGTGTGCAGAATGCAGCTACTAGTCCTCACTCACACACACCCAGCCACGATCATATATCTCCAATACTGATGTCTCTCCACCGGTTACCGGTTAAATATAGGATTGAATTCAAGATCCTGCTTCTCACCTACAAGGCTCTCACTGGCGCTGCTACAACATACCTCCGTGACCCACTTCACACACCCTCAACACGACAACTTCGATCTTCCAATACGGGTTTGCTGCATGTGCCCAGATCGCACCTCCATTCGATGGGTGACAGAGCCTTCTTATGCGCTGCTGCCAGACTCTGGATTTCCTTTTCATCGGAAATTTGATCAGCCGAGTCCCTGGGAATCTGCAAATCTCGTCTCAAGACTCACTGGTTCTGTAAGGCTTTTAAGTCCTCTGGCCAGGACTGTCAATGCGGTTCACTGTTGTCATGCCAACCTGCGTCTGCTCGGGAATATTTATTCCTTCTTTGTTGAATTATTTTTGATCGCTTATTTACATCTTTCGATAATTTATTTCCATTATTTGAACATACCGTTCTCTCCAAAGCTCTGTACAGCTTTTTGTGACCCTCGGGTGAAAAGTGCTCTGTAAGTGCAATTTTTATTATTTTACTTAATTGATATATTCTGATGTTGCTGACATGCTGTTGTCTCCACAGCTCTACGCAGCACTTTATGACCGTCGAGTGAAACGCACTTTATAAGTGCAAATATTTTTAATAACTTTGCGAAACCCCCTTCCTGTGAGCGTTGAAAAGGAGCTGTTCCCTGGCTCTCCAAAATCTCCACAAGCGTGGACAAAAAACAAGTGTTAAAAGGAACAGCGCTGGCGCTCATGCCAAACGTGCGACGCATGCATCTGCGCTCCCCGTCACACCGATGATGTCATAGCCGGTGATACGGTTTCTCGATGCATGCCGCGCACCGCGATGTCAAGCGCCACCTCATCTCACTGCGTGATTCGTAACGCACTGTTGTTACCGCTAATAGTAATGTCTCCGGACAGACGCGGGTCGGAGAGCGTTATGTGATTCACGTGATTTTTCTGCCCCGCTTCCGACAGCGCTGGCGAGCGCCGGTGAGCGCAGCGAGCAGGTGAGTGCACGAGCGGGCGGACAAACGAAAACTCACCCGGACCACGCCGGGGAGTGGTCGTTGAGGGCGGCACCGGCCTGAGTGGCGCCGAGCATGCTGGGGGTGTTGGGGGTGCCCAGAAGAATGGTGCTCGTCACCGCACTGTGCTGGGGGGTGCCCAGCATCTGTTTGCAGACACAGGGGCCGGTCAACGCGTGCAGCATACACGGGCAGACGGACACTCTCTGTGGCGTCCGTACCCGACATTTGCTCGCAGTCACCTCGAGTTGGCTGATTTGCTTTCTCGGTAAGTCAACTGCTTAAGCGTTGAAGGAGCTCTGGAAGCAGAGAGACGAGGAGGCAGGGCAGCAGGGTGGCAGGTAGGAAGCAGAAGAAGCAGAGCCATAGGGTTTACAGCAAGACGGAATGGTGCGGTGGATGTGCGAATGGCAGACAGGAGACAAGGAGGCAGCAGATGATGCTGTCAGGGTGATCAGGGTTACGGAGGCAGGGTGACGGTGTTATGCTGCAGGGTGCGGTCGTGCTGCAAGGTGCTGGCTAACCAGAGAGGAGTGCGAGCTGGACTCGGCGGCCAAGCTGCCGCCAATCAGGTGAGCCTTGGGGGTGCCCAATGCACTCGTCAGGAGCAGCAGGCCACCTGCAAGGGAACCACTTCGTCAGTACCTCGCGGGAGGAGCTCACACCGCCATGCTCACAAAGACGCAGCCTATCCAGGCTGCTGGGGCAAGTGCCGTGCGGGCCGGCACCCAGCAGCCCGCACGGCACCACCTCCATTCCCACGCGGCACACTCAAAAACTGTTTGAGGGTTGCAGCGGGATGGCGGCGCGGGGAAGGCGCGGTACCGACGCTGCCGCTGTCGCCACCAAGCTCAGACGGGGGAAATCAGCGCTGGACAAGAGGAGTGACGGCACTTTCACAAGCCACTCCGTGAAAACATCGACCAACGTACGCCGCTCCGCATGCGCTCAATCCCCCACTCGCGTCTCGTCTCCGAAGCCCGGGTGTCAAGGGGAGGCGTTATCGTGACGTTCCGTTACAGCAACCGCTGTGACCTAAGCGGCCGCTCGCCGCTCGTATCTCAGTATTCTCTCTTCACCCGAAATCCCTTGGTCTTTCAACTGCGCTGCTCCTCTTTAAGGGGTACAGCACCACGTCTTTTGTCGTGTCTAACACCACCACCTTCCCAGTCGCTCCATAACATTCAGATTTATGGCTTGGTCATTATTAATTTTGGGGCTCTTGCTATTAAGTAAATATTGTTTGTTATGAAGTAGATTTGTCACGGCTCGGTGTAATAAAAACGACTCTCCATAGCTGTTCTTTCGACACAGCAATGTCGAGTGTTCCTTCTCCTTTACAACGCCTTGCCTCCCACTGATGATGTCTCTAACGTGGGAAGCAAAATGTCGCAGAAGGAGAAAGCAGCAACACTCGACAAGGCTATCCTTAGAACAGCTACGGAGAGAAATTCTAAATATTGTTTGTTTCCTTCAAAAATGGCCCAGAGCGGGACCGTGTTGGGGCACAGCTCAGTGCACTCAGCTGCCAACAACGGGGGGAGGGGGCAATAATGGGTCACCTGGTGCAATCATAATCTCCGATTGCCTCTATTGTCAAGTCTACATGTAAACGCCCTCTGGCATTGTCACGCGCAAGCCAGCCCCACGTAAGCCGCCCGTTTGGGTTCAGCATCAAACTGTTCAGTTTCTGCATGTCGTGCAATCGGATAAACTTGGAGGCAACAAAAACAGCGACCCTCATTTACCAAAGACACGCCAAGAACCACGATACTCACGAAGGTTCTGCACGTTGAGATATTTGGCTAGTTCCATTCATTAAATGTTGGGGATGTGGGAGGCAACCAGAGAACCCCCACAAATACGAGGCAGTAATGATTAAAACGTTGCACGAGACGGTTCAATAAATCTTCGCCACCCCCCAATCGCCTGGCCGCCTCTCAGCCCCACGACATGGAAGTCTAGGGAGCAACAGAGCTCTGAACTCCATCATCGTGGCACAAGCTGGTCACTCGCGTACCACCCAGAGGCATGTGGGACACCGTCACGTCTCCCCCATGCACAGGGCGCGGAGGGGCCTCGCGGGCCTCACTCACCCTTGGTGGGGCTCAGATTCTCCACGAAGCTTTTCAGTTCCCCATTCTTGTCAAAGATACTGCCCTGGACGAGTCAAACGATAACACAAACATTGCCGCAAAACATTAACAATCTTCATTAATAATACAATAACGCGACTAAGACTGCATGCCTGATTGGGGTGACATGAAAAAGGAGGGGTGGAGCGGAGCTCAAGTGTGGGAAAGGCTTATGAAATAGGTGTTAAGTCGTTTTTGAATGTCAAGGTGGTGCTGGACTCTCAGAGTTGCAGGGGAAGCCTATTCCAGGATTTGGAAAAATGCCGTTCTGGCGAATGCACGCAGGGCTGAACGGACTTGGAGAAAGCCTGGCCCCTCACCAGTCATGCTCACATCTTTAAAGAACAGCTCCTCCACTACCGGCAGGCACTTGACTGTGCCCGTACCAGCCATCTTTCCCGCATTCTGGCTGATACCTGCGACAAGCCCAAGGTTCTTTTCTCGACCACTCATCAGTTCCTCCATCCAACCAGTCACTTGCGCTCACCTCCCTTCACTAAAAAAGATCAGGCGGATCAGTTAATTGTTTTCCTCAGAAAAAAACTGAAGCCCACCATATCTCTACTCAGCCTCAACCACCAACCAATACCTCAATAAATGTTCCTCCACCTTCCTTGACATCAAAAACTCCTGGAATTTTCTGAATTAACGGAATCCGAGGTCTCTTCTTTTGTCACCAGATCTCAGCCCACAAACTGCTCCCAGGATCCCTTCCCATCTAAAATCATCCAGGCAAATTTCAAATCCCTTGCTACGTTCACCACTAATCTGTTTAATAACTCACTTCGCTATGGCATATTTCCCCCACTATGCAAATGTGCCGCAGTTACCCCGCTGCTTAAAAAAATCTGGCCTCGAATGCAACATCCCTGAAAATTATCGCACCATCTCAAATCTACCATTCCTAAGGTTCTTGAATGTGCCGTAGCCACGTAACTCCAGACACACGTTCTCAACAATGACCTCCTCCATCCCTTCCAATCTGGGTTCAAATTTGCCCATAGTAGTAAAACTGCTCTGGTAAAAGTAGTTGAAGACCTACTTGTCGCTGCTGATGAAGGCTTGCCAAGTATCCTTGTCCTCCTGGATCTGCGCGCTGCCTTTGATACCGTTGACCACCTAATTTTACTTGAGCGACTGGAGGGTATAGGAGTCTCTGGCAGGGTCCTGCATTGGCTGAGCTCCTACCTCTTCAACCGGACGCAGTTTGTAAGCCTCGGAGGACAAATCTCAGAGACCCATCGTATTTTGTTTGGAGATCCTAAAGGCTCAGTTCTCGGGCAACTCCTAAACAGCTTCCACATAAAACCACTTGTCCATATCCTGCGCAGCCTCAATCTCAACTATCATTACTATGCCGATGACATCGAAATCTCTATCCACGCAAAGCCATCTATCAATAAGTCTGGTCTTCACATGTCGTCCTCACTGTTGGAATTCAAATTTCCTAAAACTAAATGGCGACAAAACATTTGCTTGTCGGAACTCAGCACCATTGTCCAAGGCCGAACCTATCCAACTGATGCTTGATGACAAGGCAGTCCAGAGTCTAGGTGTAACTCTTAATTCCTCACTCAGCTTCGCGACACACATCAGCAAGGTTACGAAGGTAGCCTATTTCCATCTCAGAAGCTAATACACATCTTTATCTCCTCACGGATCAATAACCGTAATGCACTGCTCCCTGGCACCCCTGCATACCTGATCAATTGTCTCCAACGTGTGCAGAATGTGGCTGTTAAAGAGTCATCACTTGCACACCCATCCATGATCACATATCCCCAGTACTGATGTCTCTCCACTGGTTACCAGTTTAATACAGGGTTGAATTCAAAATCCTCCTTCTCACTTACAAGGTTCTCATTGGCTCTGCTCCGACATTCATCCGTTACCTACTTCAGGCACCTTCCTCAACATAAGTTCGATCATCAAATACTGGCTTGCTGCATGTGCCCAGGTCACACCTCCATTCGATGGGTGACAGAGCATTCTCACACGCTGCTCCAAGATTCTGGAATGCCCTTCCATTGGAGATTCAGCCAGCCGAGTCCCTGGGCATCTTAAAAGCTCATCTCAAGACTTATTTTGTTCCGTAAGCTTTTCAAAACCCTCTGGCTAGAACTGTTGATGTGGCTCGATGTTGTAGTGCCGGGTGGATGGCTCTCTGCCAACCTGCACCTGCTTGGGAACATTTATTCCTTCCTTGTTTGTTGTAGAATTATGTTTTCTGCTCACTTTATGGCCTATAATTTATTGTTACTATTTGACTTTCAGTTGGACAGTCTTGATATTGTTGACATGCCGTTTTTTACACAGGTCGGATTTGTAAAAAAAACCCCAAAAACGTTACTGTTGCTCATTATCTATTCTGATATCTGTTGTTGACATGCTGTTCTCACCGCAGCTATGTGTAGCGCTTTGTAACCCTCGGGTGAAAAGCGCTTCATAAACGCAATTATTATTTTATTTTGGAGGGATGCTGAGTAAATGTTATAAGGATCTCTATGGAGTGCACTGTGGTGCGTGGTAGGAGTAGGATGAGAGGTATTGAGGGTGTAAAACAACCCGCTGTTGAGTTGGTAGCCGGTATAGAATGAACGTGCACAGGCGGGTGCAAGCTTCGCCATGGCATTGTGTCCATCACGAAGGCTGTATTGGCTGCATCAAGCCGGTCAGAGCAGGTCAGGGAAGGGCAAAGGCGAGCGCCGACCCGGGACACTATTGGAATATCACTCGCTGCTGAGGTTAGCCGTGGCCTGGATTCGAACTCGGGTCACCGGGTTCATAGAGCGGCGTGTCAACCGTCACTGCACTCTGCGACCATCACAAAATCGGAATGCTCAACTTGTTCACCCAAAGATAACTCGAAAAGTTAAAGTTGTTAAACACGCTGGAATAGCGCCATTGACGCCTAATTAAAACTTCCCCATCTGGAAGCCTTATTACTGTCACCGACGGGGGTTAAGCGATCTCTGCTAGCGTCCCAATCATGGCCACGGTCGACATCACCAAATTAGCAACCGAAGCTGACGACACGTGGAGCGATGGCCATAGATGCCTGTCGACTCCTGTGCTACTCCACGAAATGCAATGACTTCAGAGTAATGAGACATGATGTAAAAATTTTGTTTTTTGCTTACTGTGGTGAACGTATTGCCTCTCGTGGCTGTGGGGATCACACGAGCTGTTTACCAGACAACACACATGGACTGGACAAGCGGCTTTTCTGCGAGCATGCAATGCGTGTTATCATCAGAATCTGTCAATCGATTCGTCGGCACCGCCAGCGGCAGAGGTGCCGTGGCGATTGCGCTTGGGTTCACCGCTGCGTTCTCACGTCACCCCACGTGCTGTGATGGACAACACGTGGGGTGACATTTTGTTCGCCCCGTGTGCCGATAGTTTACGCAGGAGTCAAACCGCGCACCGTGCGTCCAGGGAACGAGTCAACCGCGCAACGCGGGGGAGCCACCAAGCCGCCTCGAACGGCCAGCTCAGTTCTCCACCACTGCACCTTCTGGGCACCTCGCTCGGCGCGGCAATCTCATCTTCCTCCCTGCGATGCTTCGCCCTGCCGTCTCCCCAGCGCAAAGGGTCGGCTTTACTCGCGAGCAGCGGCCGCGACCCAAATCGCCGAGTCAATTTCATGGCCGCCCACACAAGCACGTTATCGCAGCGTGGGGTGAGAAGCCCTTGCGCCTTAAGGTCCCAATACCAAATGTGAATTCGCTTGCCACGCGTGCACGGTAAACATCCAATTGTAACCTGCACGGCCAACGGTGTGAGCTGGGCAAACAGGAGCGGTGTTACTTTGTGCGCAGCCCCGGTACAGCCCCAGCTGGATCAACCAGAAGGCGTCAATCGCTTCTAATATGAGAACCAAGGTGTGGTCTCGTTGAGCACTTGGATGGGTGACCACCAGGGCCTGCCAGTGGGGCTATGACGTGGCCAGCAGGCGGCTTTAAAGTTACTCCTTCTTGTGCACATTTGCTCCAAGTTCTCTGGTTTCACCCAATAAGCCAAGCTTCTTATAAATAAATGGCCTTAAATTCGGTGACACTTTTCTGCACAAATGAAATTTCTTAGATGTTAAACTAAAAATAGATAAAATAATTTCAACTGCAACTCATGACACGTACTGAACCACACGTGTAAAAAAAAAATCAACGCTTTCATTTCACACATCTTGATGTGCTCACGTGACAGCTGCGGCGACTGTGCACACCATTGCCAGTTAGTGGGTCTATACGCGCGCCCGCATTGGCCGTACGCGCCGTCTTCAACGGATACCTGCGTGCACGTACGTCAAATCGCCGGGACGCCTGTGACAGTGGCACGCCCTATATGGGCGCGGGTGCGCGGACTGTACACCACGCACCGTTAAGCCGAGACGCCGCCGGATGTACAGACACGGCCGCGACAGCAACCCGGGCTCAAACCAATTACACTGGATCAACGGCCACGGCCAGCCGAGGTAATCCCTGCCATTCACGCGGGGAGAGCCTACGCAAGGGAGTTCCGGCTCTCACGGGAGGCCTACGGGGGAAC
>JAZEWT010000032.1:975462-986716 GCA_036362905.1 Mordacia mordax | reverse complement strand
GATGAGACGCCGCAAGACGGCAATGATGATGTGAGCCACCAGTTCGCGGTGTAACACGGGGACAAAGATGATTGATGATGATGTGGCCTACGGTGACGATGTGAGCGACGCTCGTTAAAGTCGTGTGGTGGCACTGACGGCGTAGATTTGGACCGTGCTAGTGAGGAGGTAAATCCTCATCCTCCTCCTCGGGGTGAAGGCGCTGGTGGCGATGTTGTTCGCGCTGATGTTGCTCACGAGCGTCGTGATGCAGACGATCGTCATCTATGTCGTTAGCGACGGCGGTGGAGTCGGGCTGCTGTTTAACGATGCGGGTGGCAATAACCGCGGTAATCCAGTCACTCGGCAGATTCCTGCGCGCCCACGATGATGCGGATACCAACGAAGACGATGGCACCGCTTCCATCAATGTTGTTAAAAAACGCTACCGTCTGATGCGTGTGTAGATGTCGAGACGGGTCATGTCCGTGCGCGGCTGGAGGCGACCGTTGTGACCCCAGGCCGCTAACGATGGCGATGTTGACGATGGCGACTTTGAAGCTGCGGTCCGAGTGACGGACGGCAGGCCACCGCAGTGTGCGTGGCCTCCGCTGTGCCGAGAAACATCGATGCTGATGATGAGGTCAACGTGCAGTTGCTGCGAGTTTCCTTTAGCTACGGTGGTGGCAACATCTATGCCATCAACATCGCCACCGCTACTGATGGATGATGATGATGATGTTGCCGAGGCTGGCGATGATGTCGACACACAAACGACGCTGCTGACAACAGTGGTTTACGTTGCCGCTGATGCTGCTGCTGGCGTTGATGATGTGAATGATGATGATGATGAGGTTTGCCGCTGCTTTGTGACCCCCGCGCCAGGCCTAACGCCTCCCTCCACCTCCTCCTCCTCCCCGCGCCCGCCGTACCTGCGGGACCGGGGGGGGCGGCAGCCGCTGCGGTGTGCGTGCTCCCCGCAGAGGGTCGTGGTCCCGCGGCCCCCGTGGTGTCCCTCGCGGATCCCACGCTCTCTCCGCCGCTCTCTCCCCTGCCTCCGCTCTCCCCGCCGCGCTCTCCCCGCTCTCTCTCCGCGCGCTCCTCGGGAGGCGGAGGCCCCGCGTCAAATCGGTATTTGGCGGCGCGCGAGTAACCGGTGCTTTCATTGGCTCTCGGCCGCGTGACGCGCTTGCCACGGGACGTCGCATTGGTGCGGAGCTGCTCAATGAGCCGCCGGCATCTTAGCGCCACGCGCTCATTGGTCGAGAGCAGCGCCGGTTGGCGCGAGGCGCGCGGTCGTTTCCCGCGCTCCGCGCGCGCCGACCACATGGTCGGAGGAGTGACCACGTGTGCGCGCCGCACGGCGCGCTGATCCGCGTCCCTGGGTCGAACCCTGCGCACCCCGTCCCGGGGTCGGGGGTCGAGCCCTGTCCATCCCAGGGTCAAGCCCTGACACGGGGTCTAACACGCATCTTAAACCCTACGTGACCAGGAATGACATTCATGTTGTGGATGCTGTCTCGTAAGGGGTAGCAGTGAGTGGACCTGTAATGATGGGCGCGTTTCTTACACTCCGTCCTCTCCAGCTGTGTCCAGCGAGCACTCTTAATGAATGGTGCGTCACTTGTCAGTGGACGAAGCGCAGGTACGGCCAGGTTCTGCGAGGCACTGAACCCGCGCGGAAGAACAGCTAAAGCTCTGGAGCAGTGGTTTTCCAGGCACGGGTTGCCTTGCTGGTTCAAAGGTAAATCTGCTGATTTACTGGACTGAAACGCTCTGCTCAAAATACTTTGTTGGCTCGTCGGCATAAACGTTTGTTTTCAACTGGATTGCAAGAAAAAAACCACAGCCCTGGAGGACCTTTATGGAGACCCAGTCAGTCGGCAGCGGCGTAAGCAGGACGTCTCAGGGCTGTACCTTTATATCTCCTCTGCATGCGACTCAGACGAGTATGCCATCCCACCCCTTAAAACCTCATCTCATTATCTGAAACCGCTTAATCCTATATAAGGTCACGGTGAGCCGGAGCCTATCCCGGAAACACAGGGCGTAAGGCAGGAATACACCCGACGACGGGACGCCAGTCCATCGCCGGGCGCATGAACAATCACCGCTTGGGAACCCGCCCGCCCACACACGCCGAGCCGGCGACACAGGCCGAGCCGCATTTTATCGCCCACTCCTGCAGCGATGATGAAAGCGGCAACGGCGGCAGGGAATTCTGCACGACCGCTCTCGTGAACGCACAACCAATAGTCTGCTAGCTGCGGATAAAGACTGACTGGGGCTCCTGCCGAGAACGCGTGTGTTGTCGAGCAGACCTTGCCCGAGAGAGGTTAAGGGAACTTGCTCGGTTTACATATTAGTACAGCATACATTCTGTATCTTTTCATGACGCTCCGTTTCTGTTTAAACTTTCTGCCACTTATTTGTAATTGTCCTCTGGTCAATTGACAATAATCGGCCCGAGTCGACGTTCATTACAACTTGTTCGCGCAATGGTTTGTGACTTTGCGACGCGGTTGTTTTTGCCCCGATTTCTGTTTGCCTAATCGCTGCACTGTTTTCATGAGCTGTTGTTCCGTGCAAGCCGCGCTAAGCCCTTCCGATCACGAGGCACAATAGCCGCTGCGCGAACCGATGTCACGATAAACGCTCCCGAGTTGCGCCACGGGCAAAAAACGCATTCCTTGCAGCTGCCATTCCCCGCGAAGCCAAAAAGTCTCTGATGCGCGCCGCATCTCCGACCTTTGGGTAAAACATCTCGTGAACACGTCGGCTAGCTTCAGTGGTGAGTCGGGCGGCAGTGCCCTGTTCTATAAACCGCGTGCGAGATCTGGAGAACTAACGCAGTCACTTCAACATTGCCAGGCTGTAGACTTTAATCCTGGACGCACGTTCGTCTCCAGAGCTTTGCATGCACCGCGACGGGCCAGTACCCCAAGCCTGGCCGCCACGGATTTATTTCAGCTGGCGTCTTTCCGGGTAGGCAGGTGTTAAGGTGTTAAGATCTTAACACCTGCATAATCGCCAGATACGGTAAAACCTGTTGTAATCTTATATATGTATACTGGCAAAAAGTACCCATAGCGCCAGTATACATATATAAGATTACAACAGGTTTTACCGTATCTGGCGATTATGCAGGTGTTAAGATTCCAAACACCAAAATAGACACATTTTACAATGCGTCCAGTTTGCAAAAGCCACACATACTAGTGGCAAAGTATGCAAACAGGTAGCTTTGATAACCTATGCATTGTGCTTCAACTAACCGACCTTCCCCAGGCAGTGGCTTCCTTTTGAGCCTATTTGCCGGTGTCAGTCGTTGCCAAAAGGCAGTCAGCTCAGGACAGTGCGGTATCAATGATTTATAGCTTAGGTGAAGCTGTTAACGCTATGGGTACTTTTTTGCCAGTATACATATATAAGACTACAACAGGTTTTACCGTATCTGGCGATTATGCAGGTGTTAAGATCTTAACACCTGCATAAGATCTTAACACCTGCATAATCGCCAGATACGGTATGCAGGTGTTAAGATCTTAACACTTGCATAATCGCCAGATACGGTAAAACCTGTTGTAATCTTATATAAGATAGTCTAGTGTTTCAGACATTGGCATCTCTGCGGGAATTTGCGGCTGGACATTGGCATCACACTTTAGTGTACGGGTGAGCAGAAGGACTCGGTGGAGATTGTTATGCCACACGTCACACATGTACGCGTTGATGTTGTTCAGTTCGTACGTTTTCCACACGTGACCACTGCAGCCACTGGAGGCCGCTACCATTCACAGCAATATTTTAAAAAGTGTTGCGCAACCGAGCGATGAGCCTGAATCGGAACAATTCGTCGGATCGCGGGAGGGTGCAGCGACTTATATTAGCCGTAAGTGAAGAACTGAACGGATGATAAATTACAAACAGCTTTTCCCAATAATAAATACTGTGTAGTACAGAACTGGTATTGGCTCGCCAAACGTCAAGCCCTGGGCCACCTTGCTGGTTCAAAGTTAAACGCACTATGATTCATTGTAACGAAAGCTCGTCAAACATTTTTGTTGTTGCGCTTTGTGACTATCGGGTGAAAAGTTTTCTATAAATGCAATTATTATTATGAACATTTATTTTCAACTGGGTCGCAAGAAAAACTTTGAAAACTACTGTTTTAGACAATAGCTTTTCATAGCACAGGCAAGAGTGGCTCCTCTATTTGGCCTTTGACTAAAATGTCATCTATTGTATACTTTTCGTTTAAGGCCACAGTGTTGACGACTGTGTTGAGTGTTTGTTTTTGTGCTTGTGGGGCACTGCTCACGCAGTATCACAAAATCATGAATGTAGTAAACCTTTCCCGAATGTGTCTTGTTCGTGAAGCCGGGGTCCCCAGGGTCAGATGATGAGGGTGGGCTGGGCAAAGGTGGGAGAGATGAGCCCCCACTCCCCTAACACATCCCCCACCTTATGCCTAGCTAGACTGCGGTCCGGTCCCATCGGGACAGCAGTGACCACTTAGGTTCCTTGAACTTTAACAATGTGGAACGGAACCCTCCTCCACTTTTCTCTCCCTCCGACGAAGCGGTCCTGCCGAGCCGGTGCTGTACACCTAGACCCACTGTCCTCCGTCAACGTCAGCGAATAAATGCGCTCAGATGCAGAGAACAGGCGGTCACGTCGATGGACTGCCCTGGGTTTCCTTTGAAGCGGAATGCGTTGCGACGGACATGGAATAAAGCAAAGGCCAACGCCATCGATCCGCTTTAATTTCCAAGAAGTCAAACTCGAGTTGCCCGTTCGGCAAACGCCGGATTTTGTTTGGATCGTCATCACCCATCGGGATTCCTCAATTGCACCAAGCGGCTTGGGAAGCAGCGGGGCCCCATCCACTGCACTCCAATCGCTGATAATGCTGGGTGCCGCTGCGAACGTGGAAAACAGCATTTATGGCAAGATAAATTGTAAAAAAAAAACCCTGCTTTGCGCAATTTCGCTTCAGATTTGGACTTAGCTCTGAGTCAGCACGACTTCATGTACCATAATTAACAGTTTATAAACAAGTGCGTCCCCATAATTAGCAAAGTTAAAGTTGCAACGGCATGAGTTTTCACAACCACAAACATTTCACGACAGCACCAACAATTGCGTAATTACATTAGGCCCGACAGTCACACTAGGGCACTCTATTTTCGGGTGACAATTGCACGAGTGCATCTTGCGAACCTGTCAATTAAACGTTCTTAGCCCAAGAGAGAACAAACTCTTGCTACTGGCACCATCACAGTGAGCAACTGCGACAATACCACACGGAGCTCTGAAGGACACCTGTCTCTCACCTGACCCCACTGAACCCGACCGCATCACGGGGCTTGGCCCAGCGGAGGCCCCTTCGTTTGCCACGAAGCCCGCTCCGTGCTCCACAAGGGGAAAGTGCACAACACGGGAGCTCAAGTGACATAAATCTGCTTCCCACTGCAGCAGCCAGGGAGAGCACATGGCAGACGCAGTGGTGGCGCATGGCTGGAATTTGCCCCGGTGCAAGAAATAAATGGGGCCCTTGGCCAAATTTTCCCCCACTTTCCGTAGCCAGGTGCCTGGGCCCCACAGGTCGGAGGGTTTCGTGTAGATGTACAGCATGTGTGCTCCACAGCCACACCGCTTTTGTGACCCATAGGGAACATACTTAGAGATGCACAGACTCACATGGAAACTCAGTGATGTAGAAGAACTGCAATTGGCCCTAGTAACAAAAAAAATATTTAATGAAATGCGGTCACTATCCAATTTCGCACCTTTTTTTTACTTGGCGGCTGGGGCCCCCTTCATCCCATGGGGCCTGGCACGTACAGCTGTACTGCCAGCACACTCAATAGTTATTTCCACCGCACTGACAACGCTGGCAGCATCACAGCGGGGTGTGCGCTGCAGTCTGCAAAGAGTTGGCTTTGGGTCGATGTCAGCAGCACTGATGGCCCTCAGCCACCCTCCAGGGGCCTCAGAAAAGCCAGACTTCTGACAAGCAGTGTTTCAATCGATCTCTACCAACAAACCAACCCCACATCCATACGGACGATTCATTGCTGAGCAGCTCGCATTCAATGTTATTTGATAATCTGAGCAGCTAGGATACCTTGTCGGCGAGTAACGATGCATCTATTAACCTCTGAATCAATTACAGTTCAAGATACATGCATCACATTGTGCATATAAAAATCGATTATCGCGTACGCACATGACATACCAATGTTACTATTAATGTAATGGACCGAGTGGGATCAGTAAAACAGGACCTGCCTTCTTTCCTCTGCCTCCTTCTACAAACTAAACACAAATTGTTAATCTCCACGGAATGTAAGTGACGCGATGCAAGCCAGGTCACCCTTATCAGAGGCAACAGGTCACGCGTCGCAGCAGGCCAAACTCTCACCTGCCGCTTGCATAAAGGACACAATGACCACTGTTCCCGCGTGGCACGCACTTGAGATACCAGTCTCCTGGACACGCTGCGTCAACCGCGGTTGTAATGTACCACACAACAAGAAACCACACAGCATGATACCATAGAATACGAAGTTAAAATACCGCCATATATTGTGACGGTTCAACTGCTCTTCTGGTAAGGATGCCCCCTGGAAGGCTCCCCCGGGAAGTCTACCAGGCATGGCCCACTGGGCGGACACCTAGGGGCCGACCCAGGACAAGCTGGAGGGATTACATCCTTCGGCTGGCCTGGGAACCCCCCAGTAAGAGCTGGAATCTTTTGCTGAGGAAAGGGATGTCTGGTCCATTCTCCTTGGACTGCGGTTTATAAAATGGATGGATGGATGGTTCAACTGCTCGCGAATTGTCACACGTTTTGATCACGCTGCGTGGTGCGAATCGAGTCATAAAGCCGGTCAGTAAGTTGACTATTTACTCGTCTCGACACGCGCACGCCAACACTCGATGTTGATTCAATCCTACACCTACACGAGACAACGTGGGGAATCTGCGCGCCAATGGAGAAACTATTCCGTTTAAACTCATTCTTTTTAAAGGGCTGGACAACTTCATCTCATCTCATCTCATTATCTGAAACCGCTTAATCCTATGTAGGGTCACGGTGAGCCGGAGCCTATCCCGGAAACACAGGGCGTAAGGCAGGAATACATCCGACGACGGGACGCCAGTCCATCGCCGGGCATCGCGGGACAATTTTAGTCTGCGAGCCAATCAACCTATCCAGGAGCATGCTTTTGGACTGTGGGAGGAAACCGGAGTACCCGGCGAAAACCCACGCGGACACGGGGAGAGCATGCAAACTCCACACAGAAAGGCACCCGAGCCGAGGGATTCGAACCCGGGACCTTCTTGCTGTGAGGCGTCAGCGCTAACCACTGGGCCACCGCGCCGCCCAACTTCATTAGCACTGCATTTCAAATACGTGGATTTAACGTCGCCTATCTGCATGCAGTGCTTTGTGATCCTCGGGTGAAAGATGCTTCATAAATGCAAATAATATTATCGTCACGTTCCTTTCACAGCATCACGTTTGCCCCACCATAAACTTTTACGGTGGATAATTTTTTTGTTAATTATGTCCCAGAATATTCCGAAAATACCAACATGCAACCACGTGTACAGCATTGCGATAACCTCGCTCATCAAGGATTTTTGGACCGAGAAGAAACCACTTCCTCGACAGCATTAGCAGCGGTAATGGCTCGGTCGGCGGCGAGAGGACGAGGGGCGGAGGGGGGCACCATGATGACCGTCACTCTCGGAACGTGCACCCTCTTGCCTCATGCCAACCCGCTCGCCGGTTATTGCACAATTCGGGGGTCCGCACGATGGCGGTGGGGGGGGGGGCGGCACACACAGGCGCCCTGTTCCCAGTTTTCCGCAAGCTTGGTTCGCGCATCCCCCAATTCACTCGCCGATATTTGATCCCAACTTCCAAAACTGCTGCGAAGGAAACGGCGAAAACCGAACAAAACCTTGCCGCCGGGCGCACCGCATTTTCACAGGGGACAGCGCCCGGAGATCCGTAAACAGTTCCTTGCTTCCAATGAATATCTCTTGCTGGAATCCCCCGTCACACACGCGCAGCGCTGGCGTTTAGCTCGCGCAGCAACGCGATTTCTGCGAAAACATCCCGATGCGTTTATGGTTTTTAAACTCTCGAGCAAAGGGAGGGAGGTCGAGGGAGGTCGAGGGAGGTCGAGGGAGGTCGAGGGAGGTCGAGTGAGGTTGAGCGTGTGGCGGAGTCTCGTGCGGCTCGCTCACGTAGCGGTGTGGCGTGTGGAGCAGAGGTGTCGTGTGTGAGTGTAGTGTAGAGTAACGGAGTGTAGGTGTCATGTGTGAATGTAGTGTTACGGAGTGTAAGGTGTGGAGTGTGAGTGTGTAGTGTAACGGAGTGTAGGTGTGGAGTGTGAGTGTAGTGTAACGGAGTGTAGGGTGTGGAGTGTGAGTGTAGTGTAACGGAGTGTAGGTGTGGAGTGTGAGTGTGTAGAGTAACGGAGTGTAAGGTGTGGAGTGTGAGTCTAGTGTAACGGAGTGTAGGGTGTGGAGTGTGAGTGTAGTGTAACGGAGTGTAAGGTGTGGAGTGTGAGTGTAGAGTAACGGAGTGTAGGTGTGGAGTGTGAGTGTAGTGTAACGGAGTGTAGGGTGTGGAGTGTGAGTGTAGTGTAACGGAGTGTGAGGTGTGGAGTGTGAGTAGAGTAACGGAGTGTAAGGTGTCGTGTGTGAGTGTAGTGTAACGGAGTGTAACGTGTGGAGTGTGAGAGTGTGTGGAGTAACGGAGTGTCGGGTGTGGAGTGTGAGTGTAGTGTAACGGAGTGTAAGGTGTGGAGTGTGAGTGTGTAGAGTAACGGAGTGTAGGTGTCGTGTGTGAGTGTAGAGTAACGGAGTGTGAGGTGTGGAGTGTGAGTGTAGCGTAACGGAGTGTAAGGTGTGGAGTTTGAGTGTAGTGTAACGGAGTGTCGGGTGTGGAGTGTGAGTGTAGAGTAACGGAGTGTAGGTGTGGAGTGTGCGTGTAGTGTAACGGAGTGTAAGGTGTGGAGTTTGAGTGTAGTGTAACGGAGTGTCGGGTGTGGAGTGTGAGTGTAGAGTAACGGAGTGTAGGTGTGGAGTGTGAGTGTAGTGTAACGGAGTGTAAGGTGTGGAGTTTGAGTGTAGTGTAACGGAGTGTAAGGTGTGGAGTTTGAGTGTAGTGTAACGGAGTGTAGGGTGTGGAGTGTGAGTGTAGTGTAACGGAGTGTAGGGTGTGGAGTGTAGGTGTTGAGTTTGAGTGTAGTGTAACGGAGTATGAGGTGTGGAGTGTGAGTGTAGTGTAACGGAGTGTAGGGTGTGGAGTGTGAGTGTAGTGTAACGGAGTGTAGGGTGTGGAGTGTAGGTGTCGTGTAACAGAGTGCAAGGGGTGGCGTGTAGGCGGTGCGTAGTGTGCCACAGTGTACGTGTGCGGTGTTGCCGTAGTGCAGCGGTCAGTATTCAAGCTTGGAGTGCAGGTGCGGTGGAGCGTCGCCTTCGTCCCCGTGTCATCGCCGCCATGCGTCACGCCGCCACCCTGCGGTCCGCCGTGGCGGGTAGGCACCGTGCCAGAGACAGGCGCCAGAGCGCGGGCGCCAGCAGCAGGCTCAGCGTGGTCACACTCAGGATAAGTAGGTAGACCTGCGGCGGCACGCGACGCACCTCGCGTGAACGAGCCGGCACGCGGGGACACTCCGTCTGCAAACACCCTGACTAAACGTGACGACGACATCACAGGGAACCTACATTTAACATCCGAAGCCTCTGCATTGCGACCAGCAATCCCACGGATCCCACGTGATAACGCTCTCCGCTGCGAGATACATAGCCGTCCACATATAGAGACGCGTGTGCTGTGTCTACGTGTCCACTGTGTGCCGTGCATTCTCCACGTGCTGCTCATACATTCCCCATGCATCCCCGTGTACTCCTTATGTGCTCCCTATGTGCTCCCTTGGTGCTGCCCGTATGCTCCCGATTCATCTCCTGACTGTTCCCCGTGTTTCCCAAGCATCGCTTCCCGTGTGCTCCCCGCGCACTCCACGTATGCTCCCTGCACGATCCCCGTTCATCTCTCGCGCGTTGCCCTGTGCGCGCCGCGGAGTGCTGGTGCGGGCCGGCCGCGCGCGCCGAGCTGGCGCCGCACCTCGCGGGAGACGATGCCCGCGCGGCGAGCCCGGCTCCCCAGCACGAAGCTGAACTCGCTGACCTGCGCCAGGCCCGACGCCACCACCCAGCACAGGTAGCGGCTGCTCCGCGGCAGCACCACCCACAGCACCAACGACGCAAACGCAAACTGCACGCGACGCACGCGTGGAGCAACCACGCGCGCACGGAACACAGACGCGGAATACACGCATACCCACGGTTCACACACGCGCACGGAAAACACGCACGGACCACACACACGGAACACGTATGCATGAAACACATGCACAGAACACGCACGGAACACACACGTACGGACGGTTCGCACACGCACGGAACACAGGCAAGGGAACGCACACGGACCACATACACATAGAACACACATGCATGGAACACAAACACACAGCACGTACGCACACACGGAACACATTGAAACAAGTACATAATAGCATTTGCTTTTCTAAAGCGCCTTTCACCCGAGGGTCACAAAGCGCTGCACAGAGTTGTGGAGAAAACGGCATGTCAGCAACATGAGAATAGATCACTACAGAAAAAAATAGTGACTATCATCAAACAAACAAAAATAATGTTCAAAACAAATGCCATCATTGATGAGACGAGTTAGTTGGGTGCAGTATCGCAAAGCCCTGGGTCACTCCTGTGACATCACGCGCATACGCGCGATGCAACGTCAACACGGCGACACCACTCGAATGCAGCGGCAATGCTGCCAGACGCAAGGTAAAGATTTCACTTCTCTCTAACACGCAGCCTGGGTACAATAATAAATGTTGATAACCACAATAATATTTCATATTGCAGCGTGCAACGCGCCGCCACCGCACAACTCGGAGACACAAGGACCCACAGCCAGGTGTGGAACGAAGTGGCCAGGCCGGAAGCTGGGGCGACCCACAATTTTGCAAGCTCTGCCGTCCTCTGTATATTAAAACGTTTTCGGCCAATCACGTGCGAGGAAGCGGTTTCCATCTGAAACTCCCGCAGCTGTGTGTGGGCCCTGTGCCACGCACGACGCACCTTGATAAAGACGACGAAGAGGGTGAGGAATAGGAGCGTGGAGAACTCGTAGAGCACGAACGTGGGGAACACGTGCAGCCCT
>JAZEWT010000032.1:959650-975435 GCA_036362905.1 Mordacia mordax | reverse complement strand
GGAGACGGCGTGGGGGGACGTTTGTCCCATTTACCGTCCTTGCGTCTGATAAAAGGTACCACAGCATCCTGGCCAGGTCTGCCAGACTCTACACTCGTGTCCTCCCCCAAGCCATCTGACTCCTCAATACCACGCTACCCCACTCTGCTTTATCATAACAAGCAGGACACAGATGCACCCCCCCCCAAACACACTTATGCATACTTGCACTGGACACTTCATTTTACTATACGTAGTCTATATGGTCTGCGTGTTTGGCCCTGCCCTGTTGAATGTGGATTCAGCCTTGTTTTGTTTTTGCACCGGGGATTATGACAAACATAATTTCGTTCCCCTATAAACTGTAATTTATACGGATGGGATGACAATAAAGTTTATCCGTCTATAACAGGATTAAAATATCAATGAAATCCATTTTTCTGGGTCAGGTCAAGTATTAAATAGTGTCGTTTAACACCCCCCACCAGCCGACATGGCCAATTAGTAAGGCTTGTCACGTGAAGGGAACGTGCCAATTCCTTCACTATCTCAGCACACCAGTGTGTGTGGGAGAGCGAACCCAGAGTATTTATAATAAGATAGGACGTTTGGCTGATAATTGCAATCAGCATTATCAGCCAAACCCGGGCGAGCAGCTCCCAGAACTTATCCGATTCTGGGTCCGTTAATATAGGGGGGTTGTGATGTCATCACTCAGTGTCATCAATGTTCAAGAGTGCCGGGACACAATGGGGAGGTTGGGAGGTGGGGCAACATATATTGCATAGGTGTTTACAAGAAGGGTTAATCAGATTCAGTCCGGTATTTCGAATTACATGAGTTATTTGGACAAAGGGCCAATAATGTCAGATTACCTTCATCATTAAGTGTTATGCAGGGGATTGTGTTTAGCATTTAAGATATATGTAGCTGGTACGTTTATTGTTTAAGAATGTTTTCCAAGCCGCACTTAGTTGATAGCGATCAGAATGATTGAATTTGTTCTTATTTTTGTCAATTTCAATAGACTCTCGCATTAGTCTCAGTCAATAATGGTTAGTTTTACGTAAAATTTTGACGTTGTCAAAATCAATTGTGTGACCCTTCTGGCAAGCGTGTTCTGAGACCGTCACAGTTGGGTTTGGGAGAACAACAAAAGGAATATCAAAAACTCCCTAATCTATATTTGGCCATGTCGGGTGGTGGAGGGTTAAACGACACAATTATTTGCGTGACCTGACCCAGAAAAATGGATTTCATCGATAACATTGGTCACGGAAACCTTCGAATTCAAGGGATGAAAATACTTTAAAATAAAAGTCCAATGTAGCAGGACCCGCCGGAGAATGCGTCCTACGGCTCAGCGGATGATTACGTAGATGTAACGGGTGGTGCGCCGCCGTCACCCACCATCCGCCGGCGGAGCTCACCTATGGAGGCGAAGAAGAGGATGGCGAGGAAGTCGCGAATTGGCTCCAGGCAGCTGCTCACCTCCTCGGTCACGACGTGGCCCAGCGAAGAAACGAGCACGCCCGATAGGAAGCAGCCTAGCTCCATGGACACCTCCAGCGCCTCCGTGACCTGGGTGGGACGGCGCGGGAGGAGGGGTCGCGGCGGTACGGGCGCGACGAGGATCGGCTTGTTAACGTCGTCCAACGGGCGCGCTCGTGCTTCCGTGTGAAGTTATCGTCATCGTCATCAACACCCACTTAATCCTGTACAGGGTCGCAGGGGGGTCGGAGCCTATCCGGGTAGGCAAATGACGCGAGACGGGGCTGTTACCCAGGATGTGACGCCAGTACATTGCAGGGCACTGGGAGCAATTTACTCAGCAGGCCAATTAACCTAGGCAGCAGCATGTCTTTGGATAGTGGGAGGAAACCGGAGAACATGCAAAATCCACACAGAAAAGCACCCGAGCCAGGAATTAATTCCGGAGCCTTCTTGCTCTGCGGCAGCAGCGCTACTGACTGTGCGACTACTGCACCGCCCCAGTGTGAAGTTGCATCTCCAGAAAAAAATTCAAACGCAGGCGACAGAACCCAAGCAAAAGCCATTGTGGACAGAGAGCTCGTTCCCGTTTGCCGCAAAGTAACACGTGCGTGCGTCGTGTTGTGGAGAGCGGTCGCAAAGCAATTAGCGCGCTGAGCCGCGAGCCCGGCGACCAGAGTTCGATTTTCGCTCAACGGCGATGAACACCTGAACCGAGCCTTGGCCCACTCAAGGTTGACAACGCCCGAAACGACGAGTTCACAAGCGCGGCGCTGACCGCACCACCCAGCAGCGTCCCACCCGTAGCATGGCGAAGATGAAGGCGGAGAGGCCGAGCGTGAGTAGCTCGGGGCTGCCGGCGCGCGTGCTGGCAGCGTGCAGGCGGCGGTAGAAGGGGCCGATGATGCGCGACCGCAGCAGCACACACAGCAGCAGCACGCCGGCCACGGACGCCAGCACGCGGCCCACCAGCCCCGACACGCGCACCCACTCCCACAATGCGCTGCCGGGGCACACGCGCACGCGCACACGACCACCGCCATCCTCCGCTAAGTGACGGCGATGTCACCACGACGCTTGTGCCAGGATAGAGAGGGCTAAACGGGTAGCATGGACTGGAGACGAGATGGACCGACGTAGAGCTGAGTGGACTTGCTGAAGACCGGTACCAGTGGTGTCAACATCGATCTCTGTGGGGGGTCGTGAAGGAAGCTACGGGGCAGTTGGAGGCAGTCGGCCTCCGACAACAATGGAGGGCAGAGGAATGACGATCACAACAACGAGCGGAGTGCTGGGCAGATAAAACACAGCAAATTAGCACTGTGGTGAGCACAGGTGGTGCATCTGCCAGTCATCTTAGTCAGGCAACCCATATCACCTGGGCGTTTCCCTATACCTCTTGTCGGCGAGCCTTCAACACTTCACGCAGTCACAAACACACAACCACGCACACACACACACACACAGGCAGTTCACAGACACACGCGCACGCATTAACGGACAGCATTTTCCAGTCTAAGCCGGGGCCGCAGCATAAATTCTCACACTCCCGCGCGGGTTGAGAGGAGCGCGAGGGAGCTCAGAGAACGTTCCCCGCACCACGGGCCGCACGTTGCACTCCTCCGGTCTAAGGGACCACGCGGTGGAGGTGGCAGTCTGGACATGTAGGATACCACAGTCCATTCACAGCGGGATGAAGCCAGGAGCAGGGCAGGAGGATGGACTAACAAGGATGACGTCCGTTTTGATTGCAGTTGCACATTCGTCCACTTACATCGACTGCCGACAATCTGCTCCGATCGCTGATCACTTCATTACTAGGATATTATTTCATTTGTTTGGCTTTGGTGATTTGGTGACCCCCCCCCGGGTCACTATTACAAATGGGACTCGACCCTGATCTCTCAGGTGCTCACCTCCTCGAACAGCAAACATACCTATGGCATACAGGTGTGCACATTGACCCTTATTGTAGTTTGTTGCCGTTTAACTCTTGTCGATTAAATAAAGTTGACAAAGGCAAGCATGAAACCAAGCGGTGTTCGTGCATCGAGTACGTGCTGGGACTCGCGCCAGGTACCTCGCGGAGTTAGCCGTGCCAGCCTGGGCGAGGGTGGGCATGAGCGCGATGATGATGCTCAGCTGCATGTCCTGCACCACCAGGATGCCGAGCAGCATGCTGCTGTAGTCCCCGTCTCCTGGCGGTGGCGGGGAGGGCGCACGGGATTGTGGTGCGAGGGCAGAATCAGGTGACGCGTTTAATCGTCCCGTGCGGGCTGGCGCCTCCGCTCGTGCTCGGTGCACGAGCGGATGCGCCAGCGACCCGTCGCGGGCGGCATACGGCCTGCGACTCACTCCACGTGACGCGGCGGCGTGCGGTCTCACGCCGCGCAATGGCCCTCCGGCTCCTCGCTCTGCCACTGCATGCAGCAGAACTCCACTAATCGGGTACTGGCGGGAATATTACCAACCTGCACACATTGTGGTTCAAATTTGAGCTTCTGTTGCTGGAAGGGCCTTATGCAGTGACGAATATGGCCAAAAGGTGTGTGTGTGTGTGTGTTATAGGTAGATGTTTATTATTACGGTTGAAAATATCCAGTGAACTTGCAGGCTCTAGATGCCAGGTTGCCTGCGACACAGCAAAAATCCAAAACGACCAACGCAACAGCGCATAAAACCAACTTTCAAATAAACTTATTCACAGCAATATGTGCATAAAGCAAACATCCAAAACGACCAACGCAACAGCGCATAAAACCAACTTTCAAATAAACTTATTCACAGCAATATGTGCATAAATAAAAATAACCTTAATCATAAATGTAATCAGTAACACGCAAGATCACTCAACTAAAACAAACTCACAACATGTGTCAATGTGTTAATGTGCTATCATCGGTTACATACGTGGAGGTGCACGAGCCAGCGCGGTGGAGAATTTTCCAACAACACCCATGACCGGCACTGTGTGGGGAGGCTTCCGTTATTATTATTATTTAGCAGACACCCTTATCCATGGGAATTTATATCATTGTGGAGGTTTGAGAAAACCACACAGCGGCGAGGGGAAGGCAGCCATGAATTCAGCCGGCGCTAACATTTGCCAGACACGGTGTTATATATGATATTATCGGTCAATTAAATGAATGAGTATTTTTTTTAGATGTAGGAGGAAACCGGAGAACCCAGAGGAAATCCAATCAGAACAGGGGAGAAGACACAAACTCCACACAGAAAGGCGCCCTAGGTGGGAATCGAACTCCCTCGGGTGCAGATATTACCACTGCACTATCCATCAGTGGATTGGCTAAGCGCTGTAAATTATCATTAATTATTCGATCCCGAGTATGGAAAGGGCGGCACAGTGGCCCAGTGGGTAGCGCTGTCGCCTCACAGCAAGAAGGTCCCGAGTTCAAATCTCAGCTTGGGTGCCTTTCTGTGTGGAGTTTGCGAGTTCTCTCCCCGTGTCCGCGTGGGTTTTCGCCAGGCACTTCGGTTGCCTCCCACAGTCCAAAAAACATGCTGCTGCATAGGTTAATTGGCTTGCAGACCAAATTGCCCGCAGTGCCCGGGATGGACTGGCGTCCCATCGTGGGTGTATCCCTGCCTTGTGCCCTGTGTCTGCCGGGATAGGCTCCGGCTCACCGCGACCCTGTGCAAAATTAAGCGGTTTCTGACAATGAGATGAGCTGAGTAAGGAAAAGGTTTCTCACCGCTGTGGGAACGTAAAGGGGCTTTACACGTCACTGCTGGGAACGCTCTCGGTGGAGACCGCGTGGGGCTGGGGGCAGCGTGGGACTGGGGGCAGCGTGAGACTGGGGGCAGCGGGAAGCTGGGGGCAGCGTGCGGTTGGGGGCAGCGTGCGGTTGGGGGCAGCGTGAAGTTTGGCACAGCGTGAAGTTTGGCGCAGCGTAAGGTTGGGGGCAGCATGAAACTGGGGGCAGCGTGAGGCTGGGGGCAGCGTGAGGCTGGGGGCAGTGTAAGGTTGGGGGCAGCGTGAAGCTGGGGGCAGGGTGAAATTGGGGGCAGGGTGAGGCTGGGGACAGTGTGAGGCTGGGGGTCATGTGAGGTTGGGGGCAGCGTGAAGTTGGGGACAGTGTGAAATTGGGGGCAGGGTGCGGCTGGGGGCAGCGTGAGGCTGCGGTTCACATGAGGCGGAGAGTCACGTGAGGCCAGGGGCAGCGTGAGGTCGAGGGCAGCGTGCGGCCGGGGGTCAAATGGGGTTGGGGGACGCGTGAGGTTGGGGTCACCGTGAGGCTGGAGGCAGCGTAAGGCTGGGAGTCACGTGAGGCTGGGGGTCGCGTGGGGCTGGGGTCAGCGTGAGGCCGGGGGGCCACGTGGGCCTAAGGGCCCACGCGGGACGTTGAGCCTCAAGTCCGCGAGCGCGCGGGTACCCACCCTCCTTATCAGGCCGTGCGCCGGCTGCCTGCAGGAACTTGGAGATAAGTGGCGTGCTGGAGAGCGAGAGGCACGCGGAGATGAAGAGGCTCTGGTTGGGCGGGATGTGCAGCGCGTGCCCCCATAGCAGCCCCGTGCTCAGCATCAGGAGCATCATGGCTAGCGGGGTCTGCAGGGCAACACGCCACACCTGCGCGCACGCACAGCCGCCTCGCGATCACCCAACCAGATTCAAACCATGTTCAGTGTCGTGCGTGCGAGCGTGCGGTCATGTGCGCTTGTGTGGGACTCACCGCCACACTCCCGTAAACTCCTAAAGCAGATTTCTCTAACCAGTCCATTGCAATCGACCAGATCGACCCCAGAGTCTTGGACAATCGATCTTAATGTACCCGGTGTAGGCTTCTTAGTAATGAGTTGCACACGTAATCTCCACATCGTGCAATGTAGAGATGCAGTTAAGGGGGAATTGGGTTCGGGAGTCGATTCTGGGACCGATTTGGGAATCGAACCAGAACAGAATCTAAACATGATCTTGTGTTTAAAACGGTTGGAGACAAATGTCCTAAAGGCTCTAATTAACCAGTAGTGTAGAACCCCTCTTAATGACCACCCCTGATAACGACCAATCGCTTAACAACTGCCTCCATAAAGCTCAAAGTGTTTCCTTAATGATCATTCCCTGTTAACGACGGGCTTACAATGAGCACGCGACCGCCAATTTTGGCCAATCTGCACCGTATACAGTACTAACAATGCACTTATAATATTGCTAATAATAATAATATTGCTAATGTCTCTGTGTATTGTGATCCATTGTTCAAATATTAAGTACGTTTTTTCGGTGAACATGAATTAAGCCTTGAACAAGTATTTCTTATTTTTGCCCGTTTTGTGGAAGCAATTATCGCCGTTCAGAGGGGTATTTTTGTAAGATGTGAACCTACAATCATAGTCAACCAGTAATTATTGTCAACCTACAGTAATTATCGTTTAAATTGTATGCGTGTGTGTATTCTGCAAGTCATTCACGATCAATACCCACTTAATTCTGCACAGGTTTGCAGGGGGCCAGAGTCTATATCGGGTGCAAGGCAGGGGAATACCAAGGATGTGACGCCAGTACAGTGCAGGGCACTGGAGGCAATTTACTCAGGAGGCTAATTACCCTTGGCAGCAGCTTGTCTTTGGACGCTGGGGGGAAAACGGAGTACCCGGCGAAAACTCACGCGAACACCGAGAGAGAACACGCAAACTCCACAAAGGCACCCGAGTCGGGAAGCGAACCTGGGTCCTTCTTGCTGTGGTGCGAAAGCGCTACTCACTGCGCCACCGCGCCGCCATAACGAATTAATAATAAAACTGAAACACGGTGCGGTGTGTGGGTTGTTTGGTGCACGTGTGCAGTGTCCCCGCTTGTGCTGTCTCTGCGAGCGCCAGCGCCCCGTGACTCCGCCGCGCGTATTGCGAATGCGTGTATCTGCGCGCGCGCGCGCTGCCGTCACCTTGCGCAGTCGGTCCGGGTAAAACTCGAGTCCCACGAAGAAGAGCGTGAAGAAGACGCCAAACTCCCCGAGCGTCTCCACCTGCACGATCGCCTGCACCGCGCAACGTGCAGCGCCCCGGGCGGCGCATCACCACGCGGAACAGCGGGCAGCACGACCGCAGCTCTTAAACAATGCGGTGTCACGTGACGGGCAAGGCGTGATGGGAGGACCCATCAAGAATTCCACGTTCAAAGTCACGCAACGCCACTCAGGTGCAAGAGGGTGCTAGCTGAGTATCGGTGGCACAGCAATAACATCCGTGCCTCACAGAGAGGAGGTCCTACCCGAGGCGGTTTGATTTCCGCCTCGGGTACCTTTCTGTGTGGAGTTTATATGTTCTCTCTCCCCGTTCTGTGTGGGTTTCCTCCGAGTACCCCGGTGCCCTATATAGTGTGATAGAATCACGCTCTATAGGGCAGTGTCTGGCTTGTTTGCCCTGGCTGACCGCATGGCTTGACTTCCCCCATCCCTGCCGGTTTCCTCGCACATCTGAGTCGTTGAAAACCTTCGAAAGTGAAAGAATACGCGCCACGCGTCACACAGTGTATTTAACGTTATTGTTGTTCTGTTCGGCGCGTGGAGTTGAGGGGGGGGGGCGCGACTGTGGTGTCGAGCAACCCATGGACTACGGTGGCGGCACGGTGTCTGCGTGGTACCTTGATGGTGTTCAGGCCGGAGGGGCCCAGCAGCACGCCGCACACCACGTAGCCGAACATGGAGGGCAGTCCCATGAGCATGCACAGCCACCCGCAAGGCAGGGACAGCAGCACGATGGCCACGATGTCCTGGGACCGCACAGAGACAGCCGCACACGAGTCCCGAGACCGGACAGACGACGACAGAGATCTCCGAACGCCAGCACAGGGATGGAGCAGTCGAGCTGCCATGGGACCGGATGCACGGGGTCAGCAACAAAGACGTAACAATAATCTCATCTCATTGTCTGAAACCGCTTAGTCCCATACAGGGTCACGGTGAGCCAGAGCCTATCCCGGCAGACACAGGGCGCAAGGCAGGGATACACCCACGATGGGACGCCAGTCCATCGCCGGGCACTGCGGCGCAATTAAGCTTGCGAGCCAATTAACCTATGCGGCAGCATGCTTTTTTTGGACTGTGGGAGGAAACCGGAGTGCCCGGCGAAAACCCACGCGGACACGGGGAGAGAGCATGCAAACTCCACACAGAAAGGCACCCAAGCCGAGAGATTCGAACCCGGGACCTTCTTGCTGTGAGGCGACAGCGCTAACCGCTGGGCCACCGTGCCGCCCCGTAATAATAATGATTCAATCATTATCAATACCCGCTTACAGGGTCGTAGGGAGCCAGAGCCTATCCCGGCCGACAGAGGGCATAAGGCGGTGGAATACCCAGACAGGGCATCCTTTTTGGGGCAACTTACTCAACAGGCCAATTAACCTCGACAGCGGAGGCGTGTCTTTGATCGTGGGAGGTAACCGGAGTACCCAGCGAAAACCCACACGAACACTGGGAGAGAGAGAGAGAGAGAGAACACGCAAGCTCTACACAGAACGGCACCCGAGCCGGGAACCAAACCCGGGGCCTTCTTGCTGTGAGGCGGCAGCGCTACTCACTGCGCCACCCTATAATAATAATAATTATAAATGGAACTTATAACGGGCGAGTGTTTTTTTCAATGTTGAAGGTATTCGAAGAGAGAACAATTCATAAGCGTGAGGAAACCACAAATATGTGGGGAGAAGGCAGTCATACCGTTAGCCACCACCAACATTTGCAGACACCGCTTCCAGTCACGATGTTAGTGGCCAATTAATTATTCTCTTTTCGTTATGAGAGGAATCCAGAGAACCTGGAGGAAACCCATGTAGAACAGGGGGAGAACACACAAACGCCATACAGGAAAGTGCCCGAGGCGGGAATCCAACCACCTCGGCAGGACATTCTGTGAGACGCCGACGTTACCGCGGAGACCGCACCACGCGGTAACCATACTGTGCACCCGTTCACCGTCGCCAATGCTGCCGGTCGCTCACCGTGATGAGGTGGTGGTCTGAGCGAGGGATGGTCGAGTCACGGGGCTTGGTGAGCACGTACTGGTTGTTCAGCGAGTCGATGAGCATGCTCAGGCCCAGGTCCTCCCCGCCGGCCTCGCGCCTCGACATGTTCCCCAAGCCGTCCTCGTCGGGCTCCTCCAGCCGCCACACCGCTTCCACGTTGGCACCCTTCCCCTGGCGCACGGAACAAGAGATGGCGTCACCACCCGCACGCGAGATCCCGCGATCGCGCTCCCACTCTTCGGCGTTGTTATTTTTATATATCTCATCTCATTATCTGAAACCGCTTAATCCTATATAGGGTCACGGTGAGCCGGAGCCTATCCCGGAAACACAGGGCGTAAGGCAGGAATACACCCGACGACGGGACGCCAGTCCATCGCCGGGCATTATTTTTAAATATATATTTTTTGCTTTTTTTTTTGCAACTCACGTGTTTGTTGTGTCTCAGGAATCCCGTAAAGCGCTTGCAAGCTCACTGGGTATTTTTTTCTGCTGTAATAATAAACATCTATCTATCTAACCGTCGCCCCGCGCGTCGGACCTCCAAGGAAGCTCGGGACGGGCCTGCGTAGTACGGTGTCGACAGTTTGTGTCCGGCGACCGCGGTGGAACTGCGGACCGCACTTAATCAGCGGACGCGTGCGGTGGGAGGAAAGCGCTGCGGGGTGACGTCATCGTGAGGTTCCAACGCCGACCGTCGCCGCTCGATGGATGAACAGTGTTCGATGGCCGAGAGACGAGGAGGCGAGCAGCGGGGACACTCACCATCTCCTGGTTGTCAAAGACGTGTTCCTCGATGCGCTCCTCAAGGCGGTTGGCGGCGCGCCGCACGTCCTCCAGCACACCGTCCAGCATCGACAGGCTGCGGTTGCGCAGCGCCCGCACCTTGAGGGCTTCCGCCTCGCGACGCTCCGCCGCCACCAGTTCCACATACTCCTGCTCTTCCTGGCGGCACGCAGGAGCACGGGCGTGACGGTGGTGCCGCTGCTCAGTACCTATCAGCAACGCAGTTGCGCGGGGAGCCCTGCACCGCAGCACTGGGCAGTCGGCGTGTTCGTTGCGTATTGTGGGTGGAGGGCGTCACGGGCCGGCGTCACGGTCCACATTTTTAAAATTTGGAAATATTTATTCGCACTTTACTCGATTACGATATTACAAGTGGCATTGAAGTAATCGTCCTCAACTGTGAAAACCTCGGCTGGACCCGCTTGAAAAACAGGATACTCAGCGACGCTTTCCTGGGTAAACAAGCGGAATAATAATCTGATTAATCATAAATAAAGAGACGAGAGACTACGTGGCAACTTGGTCAGGCAATGACGAAAGGTGCGCTGCTCCCAGCAGGAAGGCACCACTCCCAGCCACGTGCCATGCTCGCAGCCTTGTCTCGACCACCAACAGTGGACGATGCATTGTTATTGTTCTCTAATGCCATGACCGAGTGGCGAGCAACAGTGCGTGTGGACCGTTACAAGCTACCCACGTCACCCTCGATCCCCCCCCCCAACAGGATACCTTAATGGCCGCCTGCCGCAGGGCCTCCAGCCGCTGGCGACTGCTCTCCTTCATGTTGAGGATGTCCCGGAAGTCGCCCTGCAGTGCGCGCTGAAGGCCCAGGATGGCCTGGAACACGGAGCTCTCGCTGTCGTTGAGCTCCCTTTGGAAGATCTCCAGCGTGTGCACCTGCGGCGAGGTCAGCTGTTTAGGCCACGCCCGTCCCACCACCCCTCATTACTCACGCCGCCACGAACTAACCGATTCCGACTCTCTCGCTTGTGTCCTTCTGGCTCGTTTTATTCCCGCTGGTCTGTTCGGCGGTAATGGTGACTCGCAGAACATTTGCGCTGCGACGGCCTTTTGGACGAACTATTTTATTATCACCAGATGTGCTGTTATTATTATTATTTAGCAGACACCCTTATCGAGGGTGACTTACATCATTATAAAGGTGTGAGGAAACCACAGAGAGGCGAGGGGAAGGCAGCTATGCATTCAGTCGGCGCTAACATACACTGACGGGCACTGCGTATCCCGGCAGACAGAGGACACAAGGCAGGGCTATATCCAGGATGTAAGGGCGGTACATCGCAGAGCACACTTTTTAGAGCAATTTACTCAACAGGCCATTTAATCTAGAAAGGAGCTTCACGTTCTGGGTGTGAGTGGCCTAGTCTCAGTGATACGCTATCTGGTGGTGAGCTGAAATCCCACTGTGAGCAATTTGGAATCTCAATGAGGCAACATCGACCTCTCCTGTGAATCTACCGCAGATTCTCTCGGAAATGGAACTGCGGTAGAAACCCCTGGCTACAAGAATGGTGCGAAAATAAAACGTATTCATTTGCTTTTAAAAGCAATTTTGAATAAGCCGTGTGTCAAGTGCCAGATCTAAGCACCACACCTGACTTACGAGCAGCTTACTAATAAATAATCGACTCTCCCACTCGCTTTGGTGGTGAGTATGAGTACTGTAATCGATGACTCGCGCGTTGTTACGTGTTGCTATCAAAAGCGAACAGCAACAATTTTCCACATGGAGTGTTCACTCTCCAGCTCCACTCTCCACACGGAGCACTCACGCTCCAGCTCCACCTTCCACACGAAGCACTCACTCTCCAGCTCCACTCTCCACGTGGAGCACTTACTTTCCAGCTCCACTCTCCACGTGGAGCACTCACTCTCCAGCTCCACTCTCCACAGAGCACTCACTCTCCAGCTCCACTCTCCACGTGGGGCAATCACTCTCCAGCTCCACTTTCCACAAGGAGCACTCACTCTCCAGCTCCACTCTCCACAATCAGCACTCGCTCTCCAGCTCCATTCTCCACACGGAGCACTCACTCTCCAGCTCCACTCTCCACACGGAGCACTTACTCTCCAGCTCCACTCTCCACACAGAGCACTTACTCTCCAGCTCTACTCTCCACACGGAGCGCTCACTCTCCAGATCCTCTCCAGCTCCACACACCTGAAAGAGCTTCTCTTCTGGTGAGACGCGGCCATCCTTCTCCACAGCCACGATCGCCGCGTTCAGTTTTCGAATCACCTGGGTCTTGTGCTTGAGCAAGGTGGCCAGGCGGCCGCATGCCCACTGTTTATTGCCACCGCCAGGGCCCCCGCCGTCGCCGGCTCGGAGGGCACGAGCGGCTGCCTCGCGCCCGCGGTGTAGCTTGATTGCGTGCCGCGCCACGGAGCTGTGCTCCGCCCCATGCGCCGCCAGCACGACCAGCGCCGCCACGAGTGCTAGTGCCGCCGGCAGCCGGAAGAGGCCGTCGCCGTCCATCACGGAAGAGGGTTGACGTGTGGCTCCCTTCTTCTCATCACCGCCTGTTCAGGGGTGCCCAGGTCACGCCGCACCGGTGTCCCGTGAGTGCTCGCAGCGCGATGGTAGCGCGGCCGCTGGACCCGCAGTCAGGGCCGCACCGAGAGAACGGGGGTCAGGTGGCACAGTTCAGACTGAGATATTGATCTGATGGGGGTCTCATGGGAAGAACCATCTGGCATTTTGTCCCGGGCCTCCAAAAGTCTTCCAGCATCCCTGGGCACAATGAATGAACTTGTGTCGAACGGACAACACTGGCGATCTAGTCGCACTGATTGTCAAACCCTGACGCATGTACAATTTTAAATTGCTACGCAGCAAGCTGAACCTTGCCACAGGGGAGGCTAGTTTTGTGTGCTTCCATGAAGCACCATATAGTTAACGTGGGGATTATTTTCTTTTACGAGGGTCACAACCTTAACGCACCCCTCAGTCACCTGCAGTCATAGAAGTGACTGAGCATTCCAAAATGATAAACACAGCCAGTCGGTCACTCTCTAGTACAGGGGTGCCCAATACGTCGATCGCGATCTACTGGTCGATCGCAAAGGTAGTGTGAGTAGATCGCATGGCATTTAATCGTCAGCTTATCATCCATCCTTACGATGACGTTTGTCACTTGATTGACGTACAGCGCAGCCGGTCTCATGGCCGGTCTGACCAATCTGACCTTATGCAAGGTATACCAACATATATGGTCATATAAAGAATTCTCAATATATTTATGAATGAATATATGTTCTGCAATTTTATAGTAGGTAGATCATTTTGACTTGGTCATTTTATAAGTAGCTGGCATGCTGAAAAAGTGTGTGCACTCCTGCTCTAGTACCTGATCAGTTTGGTGAGGATGCTGGCTGACAGACACACATACTGTTTACGAGCCATTGTTTGGGAGAGCTAAGAGTGTGGCTGTGGGCCATAACTCCACCCTTGCCTTTCAGCCTCCAAGCCTGTCTGTCACGGGTTCCACGTTTGTTAACGTCGACATTAACCCTACTTGTGACCAATGCTTAACTTGTGCTTCTTGGGCAATGGAGAAACTCGGCCACGGTGCATCCCGGGCGCGCGCGCACGCGTCAACGCAGCGGCAAGAGGCCTTTGCGCCACTCAGGAGCGGGGCCCCCGCAGGCCACGACCGACTTTAAGCGCCCGCTTCTCAGCGCGAGATGCTATGTTGAACAGCTTGGCGCGGTTTGCGCGAGGCCTGGCGTGACGAATCACCTGGAGTCTGGGCTATTCCGGTCCGAGGGGTGGCCCCGTGCCGTTGAGCGCGCTCGGAAGCCACGCCGCCGCAGCGCAGAAACCCAATGCTGCGTCGCGTCTGAAAATGCAAGAGAGCGCCGAGGAGTGAGCGAGGAGTGAGCGAGGAGTGAGCGAGGAGTGCATCCTCCAGCTGAACGTGTGCACCGCTGTGCAAACACGCGAACACCCTTCTGGGACTGGGAGCCACCCAGCTGCGCCCAGCCTCTGCGCCCGTCACCTGCGTGCTTCGTTTTCTGGTGCCGTGGCCGCTGCGGTCGGAGGAGGAGTTGCGGCGACGCGATCGAGGGGGTGCCCACTCGGATGACCAGCGGAGTCTTATTCACCGGTCTGTCCAGAAAAATAAGCAATGAGCCAATCTCATCTGAGCCTATTTCGTTAATCGGATTCGGGCTTGAGCCACCGGGGCAGACTTGTTTTCGAGAGCGATCAGGGGCCTTTAAAAAAAAAACAAAAGCATTAGGATGAAACAAGACGTACAACGCAAACCGTAGAGAAACGGGAGCAAGAAAGAAACACATTCAACCGATGCGATTGCAAGCAGCACCCGAGCATAACGAAATATCAACGAACCCTAAATCTCCTGCAACAGTACATTGCATCAGGCCGTGTGTGTCCACGTTTCGCTATTGGTGGTGGTGATGGTGGGGCAGCCTCACCACCTGAGCTCGCGCTATCACAGCACGCAATGGGGGGCAGGGAAGCCAGCACGCACCAAGCTGCCTTTGTCTTCCCTCGTACTGATGACGCGGGATGCTTTACGTTCTGTATTCCCCTGTCCTTATACAGCGCTTACATACTTATACAGTACTGCATTTATATTCTGCCGAGGTTGACTCACCCGAGCAGAGGCAGCACACGGAACAGGTTTGTCTGGATACCAGTCACCGTGCAACTATGCCAGGCTCTGCAGCACGAGGTACAGTAGCACCACCGATACCGGAACAACCACCTTTTGCGTGACACTTGGTGACAGCCACGGGCCTCAATATGAGACGACCGCTCGCATCCGTTACGTGGCTTCCATTCACCCGTTCAGCGACGGACATCCACCCGAGGTGCTGGATCCGGCGTCCGTCTCGCTTTGAATGACAGCTCCGAGATAGAGCTGTCAATCAAAGCTAAGTCTGACGGCCACTGTACTATGTACTGTACGCAGAAGACACATGGGTTCCGAGTTCCGTGACACTGCCTCCCTCAGTGGAACACAAGGGTTGTAGATCAGCAGTCACTTTCGTGGAAGAGCAACGATGCACGCTCACAAGCCCTGCCAGGGTAACGCACACGCAGAGAGAGAGAGACACAGGTCCTGGGAGCCATGCGTCACCATCGCAATCACCACCGTCACCACGAGATGGACCATCAACACCCCGGTCGCACCACCACCGCTGAGACCACCGCTACCATCACCGCTGTGCGATGACTGAGAGCTGCTCTTTCGGGATAGCCGCGTCACTGCCAACACTGCCACCATCGTCAGAGTGACCTCCCTCTCTCACCAGTATCGCCACTGTTGTCATCACCATCGCTGTCGCGCCGTCCATCGCCCTCTGCTCTGTCACCGTCACCTGGATCCCGTGTCCCAGCCGCCACCTCCTTCTCCGGCTGCTGCTGCTGCTGCACGGCGACGAGGAAACGGGCAGGAGACGAGACGGAGGGGAGAGGGAGAAGAGAGCGAGGGGGAGAGCGAGGGGGAGAGCGAGGAGACGGAGGGAACGTTCCGCGCACAGCTCGGCGGGCGGC
>JAZEWT010000032.1:941852-959576 GCA_036362905.1 Mordacia mordax | reverse complement strand
AGCTCGGCCCAGGGGCCCCCCCGGCTCGAGAGAACGCAACCGGCGGGGACAACGACATCGGACGGGGGGGGTTCCTTGTATTGATGTCGGTGTTGATGATGGTAGATGTTGGCAGCGATGGAGGTCGTTGAGGCTGTTGTGTAAGCGAAGGGGCCCTCGCGTTTAGTCGAGTCCTGGGACCGGCCTGACTGTGGCCGGGCCTGGAGAGACAGGGTCGTGTGTTGATGGTGGTGTTCGGTGATGTTTGCTGGTGATGGTGATCTCATGGCGGTGAGTGAGCGATTCTGTCATGTAGCCCGTGACCGGACTCTCAACTCGGCTGTGGCGCCGAGTTGAGAGTCCCGTCTGCTTGCTTTGGACCCGAGGTTGCTTGACGGATGGTGATGGTGGGGTGGTTTATAGTCGTTAGGTGTTGGTGATGTGCAGCGACGAGCTCTCACTGTTGCTCACCACCGTGCAGGCCCAGGGAGACGGCAATGATGATGGTGTTGACGCTCGTCTTTCTCAGTGATGGCCACGTTGTTGTTGACAGTCGGCGCTGTGTGGAGCAGCCACCGTGTTTGTGATGTCGGACCCGCAGGGTTGCCGTGGATGTTGCCGGGTGAATGTTGAAGGGATCGCGGTGGATGGCGATGGTTACCTAGTGTTGATGATGTGGTGATGGTGGTTGTCGCTGGTGTATCGCAGTAATCAACGCTTTAATAGCCACGACCCTGACATGAACAGGGCCAGAGGACAGCGTCTCGGTGGATGTTGGTGATACTGGTGCTTACCATGGTGGTTATCGCCGGTTGCAGGTGGGTTCTGTATAGAGTCTGGCCTAGTTGTAGTTTAAGCCAGTGAGATTGGGGTCTCGGTGAACCTTGGTGTAATGTTGGTGTGGTTGCTCTTGGGGGGGTTGGTGGTGTGAGATGTGGGGAAACCCGAGTCAGTAGCGTACCCCCAGACATCACTGTCAGGGGTCAAATGTGGATCCTGACCGTAGGTCGAGGATGTACCCTAATGACACAGCCATATATGCCGCATAGACACGAGTGTCGGAGTTCAAAGGTGATCCTGAACACCAGGGTTCCGGATGATTCCACAAAAAGTATGGGCCAAAGGAAAGCCCTAAAATTTGGAACGATGATTCATACCGGACCCCGATGCATTACCCTCTGGGGTAACTGAGCGCCACATAACCTGAGATGTTCTCAGGTTATGTGATCCCATCGGCTGCGTGTTGAGAGCCTCACGTAGTGCTGTGCTGGCCACGTGAGACTGGCACCTAATTTATTCTGGTGTATCGTGTAAAGATTGAGTTCCCGAATTGTCAACTGATTCGTAGAATCACGTATTTATGTTATCTCCTCAGTAGAGTCTTCTTTGTGCTGTATTGTTTGTACTGTCACTTATGTTCTGTCTGCCCCGTTTGTTTCGTCAATGCGCGGCATTAGCGGATTAAAATTATTATTGTTGCGTACTTAATCCGATTGCAATCATCTCGAGTGTAAGACTACATTTTAATCTGTGATGTTACATCCCTTCGTCCTATGTGCTTCAACCGCACCAGCCCCCTCTGTAATACACAGTGAGGGAAAGTTCCCGTGGGATTTAAAACCACATGAAACGTTGTCCCCTCCCCATCCTGACGCTGAGCGACCTGGAGGCCATCGCGCAGGAAGTGCGGTCTCCACTATCTGATAGTTGCTGGAGATGCCAGGGTCTTTGAGCATGTGATGGAGAACCTGAGCAGCACTTTCAGCCTATGCCACAGATGCCCTCAGATGAGCCATGTGCCATAGAATCCACCTGTCCTGGGCTTTTCTGGGCACAGAAAGGCATCCGTGTGTATGGGAAGTGGTAGCGTGACCTCCCATGGAAAAGTCTTCACCTCCCTACTTGGCATCAAAGGTCGCCTAGCTGGGATAAAGTGTCATGGTGATTTCACTGTATTTGATAATGAAAGATGGTTGTTGTGTTGTGTCTGTGAGGGCCCTGGCATGATGTCCTCAGTGTGTCATTGTGTGCTGTCCTTCCTAATCTGTCAGGCATTTAAAACCGCGGTATTCTTCTCTACATGTTTCAAGTCCCACGCATTGTGATTGCAATTTGATATTAATGTCGTTTCTCCCAGCAAGTAGGGTATTGGCTCCTCCAAAAACCGCGTTCTCTGTATTCTTACACACTGACAGAAGCGTGTGTATGTGTTCGCGCGTACCCTGCCTCCCTTAAATACTAACCATACTCACCGCAGGGGTTAAACAGCAGGATTCCTATACTTGGGCTTTAAATCCTTCACTCAAGTCACATCGCCTCTAAGTGGAGCTGGACACATACACACTGCTCTGACCCAGGTATTTTAATCCATACACTCGTGTGTTATTTAGTTATAAACTTAGCTGTTCGCAACACCACTCGAATCCCCCCCGCTGGCCGAGTGTTTGAGCCGGTGTCATTGTACAGCTCGGCGAAGAGCAAGGCCGTATATATATATTTATACCCTGGGCGGGGTAAAGTGCGGGACAAGCACGCGAGGCACGCCTGACCGACCCAGCCGACGGAGCGGCGGTGGCTCGCGCAGAGGGCATTTCGCTGCGCGGGTCGTTGGAATATTGCACGCGTTGTGTATCGCCTTACACCGCTCGAGAGCGCGGTGGCACGGGGTAAACCGGAGCCGGGCAGGGATGGGACGTTTCTGGGAAAGCGCAGGAACTCCCGCAGCGCGGCCCGGCGAAGTTGGCTGGGCGAGCCGGCCGTGTGATCTAGCGTCTTTGCACCCGGCCAGCGAAGGGCTCGGTCCGTCAAACGTGCCGACGTGCCGGGCCGCTGTGCGGGCTTGCGCGCGGGCTTGGTGTTGTGGCCTGCAGGCGGGCGCTGGCGGCCGCCTCCGACGTTTGTGGATCGTGAGGTGCAGGTGGCGCAGAGCGAGGGTGCACGCTCGCCGCCCGGCTGCGGACGCTCGCGATTGTGCGCGTCCGCTTGAGCCGTGGAAAGACACTCTTGATTTTGGCTTTGTTGTCTCTTCGATAAGCCCCGCACGTTTAAGCTCCCAAGGCAATGAAAATCCAACAGTGAGCGCAGAACGGAATGTTGTGTTTTTGTGTTCGTGCGCGTAGCTGTTGAACTCTGTCACACGTGAGGTGCAACGTCTGACTGCTCGCCGCACGTGCTGGGAGGGAGGTTCATCTCGCTCCTGTCTGTAACCCTGACTGGTGTCAAAGCCCTCTGGAGATGTCAGAGTTTTACTTCCTCCTGCCCAGTGGAGGCGTCGCGTTTTGCTGCAGAACCGACACTCGAGATGTAATATCACCGGCAGCTGAATCAACATCTACAGCACAAACTTGACACCACCACACAACATGTAAATGTCGCAGCTAAAGGCTCTCCTCTATCTCTCAACTGCTCTGCGTGCCACTGTCTGTGGGACCCCTGGCAGCACTTTATTCCACGTGGCACGGTGGCACCACCTGATACCATATCGCTGCTACCGTCCGCACAGCACTCAATATTATCCTGGACAGGTGGAACACCGTTCCACGAATGATATTGAAACACCACGCTCATCTTCCTTGTTTTATCCACAACATGTTGATAGGATTCTATAAATATAGGAGACCGTAATATAGGAGTATTTTGGGTAGGTTCACGTTGTACTCTCGTGGTAGTGCATTATGTTGATAATCCCCCCTCTCAAACACGCCCAGTAGCTTTTCAGAAAATATCCAGTGAGAAATTAAGTCGTGCACATTTACGAGTGTCCAGGAAACAAAATGCCATTTTTAAAATGTTGTAAGCTTCAAACATTCACCTCTTCTGCCTCCCCACCGTGCTGTGATGATTTGTGAGGATTGGTGGTCTTATAGCGAGCAGGCTGGTACATTGACAACATTTACGCATCACAGAAAGAAAAGCTTACCCGAGGCAGTTCGATTCTTGGCTCAGGTGCCTTTCTGTCTGCAGTTTGCATGTTCTTCCCCTGGTCTGCGTGTTTTTCCTCCGGGTTCACCGGATTTATCCCACAACAAAGCAAAACACTTATTGATTAATTGACTGATAACATCGTAATATATAGAACGCTTTGTCCAGCAAATGTTGGCGCCGGCTGACTGTGTAGCTGCCTGCTTTACTCCCTCCACCTCCCTGTGGTCTTCTCGCGCCACTGAGTCATTCTCGCTTTGAATCAATTCCTTCCACCATGAAGGAATCTGTGCAGCTGCGCATGGTTAAACGTATTTAAGGTTGATTCAGTTGAATAATTGATAATTGATGATGGGCGGCGCGGTGGCGCAGTGGTTAGCGCTGACGCCTCACAGCAAGAAGGTCCCGGGTTCGAGTCTCTCGGCTCCGGTGCCTTTCTGTGTGGAGTTTGCATGCTCTCCCCGTGTCCGCGTGGGTTTTCGCCGGGTACTCCAGTTTCCTCCCACAGTCCAAAAGCATGCTCCTGGATAGGTTGATTGGCTCGCAGACTAAAATTGTCCCGCAATGCCCGGCGATGGACCGGCGTCCCGTCGTCGGTGTATTCCTGCCTTACGCCCTGTGTTTCCGGGATAGGCTCCGGCTTCACCGTGACCCTATATAGGATTAAGCGGTTTCAGATAATGAGATGAGATGAGAATAATTGATGATTAACGTATAAAAATTGTCAAGTGAATTCCTGCTCAAATGAGGAATGAGACGGTGCTCATCCCCTCTTTATAGTTTTCATCCAGTGCTAGAATGTCCAGTCCTATGGCAGGGGCAAGACTGTTTATAGGATATCCGCTGTTGAAGTCTCCACCAAGTGGTGCTCATGTCAACTAATGCAGAGGGATGTTCGGCCCAGCCCATTCCTGATCAGGATTTGAACTCATAACGTACCGATTGCGAGGCACTCTCTCTACCACCGTGTACCCAGGAAAGAGTCACTGAGTGAAGACTCCTTTTCAGGAGGGTTATGCCAAGTTTTCGCAGCCGGGGGTGATTTTGTGTGTGTAATCCCAATTGAGTAATCTGCAGATATTGTTTCAGGGTTCAGTTGTTTGATCAATATTAGTTGCATTAAATATTAATTAATCTACAAGAGGAAACTGGAGAACCCAGAGGAGAGCCGTGCAGAACAAGGGGAGAACACATAAAGTCTACAGACAAATACGTCCGAGGAATCGAACCCTGGCCCTTCTTGCTGGGAGGCATAAGCGTCACCACTCCACCAACCTGCTGCCCAGTAGATCGGCAGTGGGTGGTCATGTGGACACTGAGATAGCCAGGATGGATATCCAGACTGGGTGGTGGACAGGAGTGTGCTTACACTCCACAGCGATCACAAAGCACCGTCACTTCCTTGAGAGTAAGTGTGCGTAGAATTGTCAGTCGTGTAAGTGTGCGTAGAATTGTCAGTCGTGTAAGTGTACGTAGAATTGTCAGTCGTTGACTGCTTTTCAATGCAGTGCAGTTTGTGTTTAAGAAGCAGCTTCACGTGGACACAGCTCCAGATGCCGTGCATTCCCATCAGTCACCTTGTTTAGGAACGTTTCAGGAGGAAGTAGCGGGAGGTCGGACAAACCACAGGGCAGACAGTTTTTAAATTTGTTTTATTTCTCTTATATGGATGGTCCCGCTTCGACACTTGCCCGGCTGTTTGAGAAGGGAGATCTGTCACGCGTGGGCAAGGTAACGACAGAACACATTTCAAAGAGTGCAGGTTCCTCAAGCGAGGGTAGACGGCAGTGCGGTCAAGATGCAGGCGAAGTTGTCAGAGAAATTCCCTGACTGGCAGAGAGTGATGAAGTATTAAGGAATATAGATTTTGAAGTTGGGCGGCGCGGTGGCCCAGTGGTTAGCGCTGACGCCTCACAGCAAGAAGGTCCCGGGTTCGAATCTCTCGGCTCGGGTGCCTTTCTGTGTGGAGTTTGCATGCTCTCCCCGTGTCCGCGTGGTTTTTCGCCGGGCACTCCGGTTTCCTCCCACAGTCCAAAAGCATGCTCCTGGATAGGTTGATTGGCTCGCAGACTAAAATTGTCCCGCAATGCCCGGCGATGGACCGGCGTCCCGTCGTCGGGTGTATTCCTGCCTTACGCCCTGTGTTTCCGGGATAGGCTCCGGCTCACCGTGACCCTATATAGGATTAAGCGGTTTCAGATAATGAGAGATGAGATGAGATTTTCAAGTCTTTCTTTTGTTCCCATGTACGCTGCAGGATAGAAGGTGATGAATGGGGATCGGAGACATCATCGGTCATGTCACACTGGGCGTGGCTTGCCGGGGTTTCCTGCCCTCACGAGGCACAATGTTCGGGCAGCTGCCATTGGTTCATGGCGGACACCCCAAAATAAAACGAGAATCTATTACAACATTGAGTGCTGCCATTCTCATTCCCGAGTGGGCCAAGTGGGCTTTGAGATCAAATATGTTGAGAACGCAGAGTTTAGTGTGTCTCTCGACTGGACTGTCTCACGGTTCCGGTTGTAGAGTAGGTGTAGACACCGGGCTGTAGCGAGCTTTCTGGGACGGTGCCTCCTACGCTTTCCACAGCTCTCTCCGTCGAGACCTTGCGGTTGCAATGTAGGCGCGCTCGACGCGATTATCCAAAAAGAACAGATTTGGAAAGCAATCATCGCGCATCGCGCCGTGAGAGCCTGGATCGGTACGGTGCCTCCTGCGGCAATGCGTTCGAGACCCTAGCCTCGTAACAATTACTGCTGCCCTGGGGCCATCGCCTATTAAAAATGCAGACATGTGAATCATTGAATTGTTAGAGGAGGAGGTCATTACACGCCGGGTGTATCGGTGGTGGACCGGTAGATCATGTGTGTAAGCAACAAGGCCACTCGTTGCAACGAAATGCTCCTGCTGGGAGATTGTTGCTCCACATTCACCTCCACAGACGCGGTGAATGTCCCGCGTGCAGTAGCATTGCGGTGATCTACGTTCACTGAATTTCTGTGTGGCCCTTGGATAGTTCTCGTTAATCAATGAGAATATCTTGGTGTTCCTCAAGGTTGACTCAAGCCTTAACTACAACCACCTGGTAAAGTGCATCACATGATAGTCTCAATTGGTTGGCGCTACCAGCTTGCCCCAGTAGTCTATAAATGGCTATATGGCGATGCATTTTGTATATCTACCTGCTTATGCCAACTCGTTGCACAGGTGCTGCATCTGCCAGTTATCTCCGTGAACCCATAACGCCTGGGTCTTACTTGTAACCTGCCAGTGAGCCTTTCAGCACTTCACTTAGCTTAAAAAGTCCACCTGGCCAGGCACAGGCGCTGTGGTTACATCACCGTGACTTGGTGGTGAATGTTGATGTGCCTGCTCGTGGAACTCCGTGATGGTGGACAGCTGTGGATAAAATTGTGTGGCCGGGATACAGGCTTTTCCTGTTCACCCAGGGATGCCACAGGGATGCGCTGTACGTGGTAACAGTGTCACACAGTTATGTGTGTGGCTCATTAAGTTAATTTGTTTGCGTATTGCTGGGCGCATTGCACTGAGCCCAAACAGGACCATACACACGTGCTCTCAACCAAACACAATTAAAATGAAGTGTGTATGTGTGTGTGCAATCGACTGAATTAGATTGTTGAATTGTAACCAGGTGGTGGGAGATCATCGGGACAATGTGCCTCGGGTCGTAATTTAGCTTGACTTGAATACTGACAACGGGTTTACGGGCGATTAAACAGGTGAGCGTAAAAACATTCCGTAGTGTCTAATTTAAAATGTGTCTAAACCGAAGTAATGCTCCTGACCAAATGACCCACAATGCCCCTCATCTCATCAGATCTCAGAAGCTAAGTAGGGCTCAACTGAAATGGTGCCTGCACGGGAGAGCACCACGCAGCGACAAGCTACGACACGGGGCTGCGTGGTGGGTACTGTGGTGGGCACTGTGGTGGGCACTGTGGTGGGCACCGCGTTGGGCACCGCGGTGGGCAGCGGGGGGCAGTCTCAGCAACTATCCATTCCGCTCCAGCACCAGCATTCATAACCACTGGGTCGCCACCAGTGAGTTGGCCGTGAGCGCCACCTATTGGTCACGTGGAGACAAAGCTACAGTGGGTCAAGTGGGCCCTAGCCTAGAAAAGATTTCGAACCCCTGATCCAGAATATTCCCATAACTACGCCAACCACCTTCAGCAGCCCACGCTGACCGACGTGGTGAAGTATACCCCGCGTGCGGAGAGGCCCTCGTCCAGCAGTGATTGAGTTCTCCGCTCACTGCTTGTGCATGTAGATCAGTGTTCAATAGAACAGGGGTTCTCAACCATCTTGCACCTGACGACCCACTTGGCCCCACTGGGCTTGGTCTCCACGAATCACTTGGTGGTGCTCGTGACCTGCTGATGGGTCGCTATGCGCCTGTTGAGCATGGCGGCTATACGGGCCGCTTCTGCGACTGTGGTGATACCATAGTAACTGTGGCAGCTATTTCCCTTGGAGTGTCCGCATGCTGGTGGGACACCGTGTATTTTTACGAGCTATGTGCGTGCGGTATCCCGGTGTGTCGCGTTGCACCGCAGACTCAGCATTCCCTATTTCATCCATTGGTCATGTTAGTGCTGCCACCAGGGCTTTTCAGTGTGCATGTTCATTCGTTTACATTCAGGAATATTAATGATTAATAATGTCCATTATTTGTTCAAGGAAGCCTCGCGCAGTTCCATTGGGACATTTTGCCATTTTCATTAATGAGCTTTTTCCTTCGTGGTGCAAACTTTAGTTTCGATACAAGAGTCGAACCCTCGAAGCTCTGCACAGATCAGAGTCCGGAAGCCGTTGTTGCACCGCCTTCACCGTACCACTTCTGGTATCCCAGAATTGTGACACTCGACTCATAACCTGGCTCCACTCAATCGAGCTCTCGACGTCCGACAAGCACACGCGTGTCGTTGGTTACGCCGGTGCTCGAGCCGGCCAGGGGCCGTGTTTGCAATCGGTAACCCGGGAGCGACTCCTGCCAGCAGCGGCGCTGATCGTGTGCCGTGTGGCGGCGCGCGCACGCTCCCCCCCCCCCGCGCGCAGTACAAGCTCAAGTCGACTCAGAAGGAGAAAGTGCGTCAGTTCATGGCGTTCACGCAGACGAGCGAAAAAACGGCTATCGCCTGCCTCGCTCACAACGACTGGAAGCTGGAGCTGGCCATCGACAACTACTTCCAGAACCCCGACGTCTACTACAAGGACAGCGTCAAGAGCTCCGTGGACAGGAAGCGACTGGAGCAACTCTACAATCGCTACAAAGGTAGCGCCGCAGCCCCTGCCGCATCAGAGAGCGGTGGATAGAGAAACGTGAAGTAGTCGCGGACTCTTTATCACCAGCGGTCAGCTGCCTCTCCCATCAATCTGCTATTCGTACTGCCATGCCGAGTGTTCGAGTAGACTTCTTTACCCAATGATTCCTCCACCTACGTTGAGGACTCCGTCTACCGGACTGTTTCATTTCATCAGTGCCTTATTTAACACCACTACACTGCAGGTCCATTTTCTACTTATTATTCGCCTCTTAACATTGCTGCAGGTTAGAATTATCTCCCATCATATCTCTTTTGCCAGCCTGTTATAATAACGTTGCTCGATTCAAGAAACACATCGACTCTTATCACATATTTAACCGTGCTCTTTGTTGCTGACCGCTTGACGTTTTAGGCCTTCGGGCCTCTTGCTCGTGAACCGCGATTAAAAAAAAAAAGTGTCGGCGGCAGCTCAATCTCACCGCCGCACAAGGCGCGGAAAGCAGAGAGATGGGTAGAGAGGAGAATCCATACCGTCGGCTCGTACAGAAAAGCAGTGGCCAGCCTTCGGTTGTGATCTTCCATCTGCTGCCTTGGACGCGGCTCGAATCACCGCCGGTATTTGAAGTGCTGAGGGGCTCGCACCGCCGCTGTACGGGGCGGGGGGGTTTGAGTGAAACATCTTTTCTCATTTAGAGGCCACTTAAAAGTTCCCAGGATAGGGAGGCGACACTTATTTGTTTAAGGGCTGACGGAGCAGCGCTGCTAGTAGCGTGGGTTCACGTCACGGCTTGCTGCTGGTACGCTGCACACGCAGTGCCGTGGAATAGGGTGCACCCCGAAGCGATTTACAGATTAACGTTATTCCCCCTGCTCAAGGTACGTGTCAGAGAATCGCTTATTAATGGTCCGTACAGATTACGTGCGAATGATAATGTTCGATGCAGTCAATCGAAGCAGACAAATATACAAACAAGATCATCGTGATTTCCTTTTAAGCGGAGCATTGAGGTGATGCTCATTGTGATTACAGATTTCAGCCAGTGGTAGAAATTTCTCATAGGTCAGCCACCAGAGATAATTTCTCTCGAGATGCTCTTTTGGTATAGCCGTGTTGTGTGTACCTCCTTTTTCCTTCGTGATGTTTCTCCTCCGACGTTGGATGGATCATCAGACGTCTCCTACATCTAGCTTTGAAAAACCAACATTAATACTGGACAGCACTGTGAACGAGCTCTTAAAGTGGGGCTCGTGTTACTGACCTGGAGGGTGATTGGCTGAGTGTCCCCCCCCCCATTCTCCTGCATGAAACTGCTTGCTGTGCTGCTGAGTTACCTGGCCGGTTCCATCAGCACAGAACGAGCAATGAACAACACTCACGGGATTGGCATTTTAAAATCTTCCTTGAAAATGCTTCAGTTTAATTTGGTTGGAAGCACTCTGTGCACAAGCACGTTTTAAAATTGTCTTGATAACGTTTTTATTATAATCTTTGTTCTTATTGCTTCATTTAACTCTCGTTTCAATCGCTGCCGCATATCGCTGTGTTTATATGCCGTGATATTTTGGATTTATTGTACAGTGCCTTGAGTTCAGTTTGAAATGAACGTTTTAAAATTAAAATAAAAACCAATCAGTTCTCGAAAGACAATCACCACCTGGTTCCAAAAGCCACTAGCACGTAACCGGATGTGCAGTCCCTCCCAAGTTCCACGAGTGACCACAGCCCCTCTCTCCCCTCCTTCCCCTCCATCCGCAGACCCGACGGACGAGGAGAAGATCGGCATCGATGGCGTGCAGCAGTTCTGCGAGGACCTCCGCCTGGACCCGGCGAGCATCAGCGTGCTGGTGGTGGCGTGGAAGCTGCGAGCGGCCACGCAGTGCGAATTCTCGAAGAAGGAGTTCCTCGAGGGCATGACCGAGCTCGGGTGAGACGCTCGCCGCGCCCCTCCACCCGCGCGCGCGCGTCGGTTGGGCCGACGGGTGGCGTGACGCGGCCGCTCGCGCTTGTGGTCGTGGGAACGCGCGCAGGTGCGACAGCGCGGAGAAGCTGAAAACGCTGCTTCCGAGGCTGGAGCAGGAGCTCCGGGATCAGGTCCGGTTCAAGGACTTCTATCAGTTCACCTTCAACTTCGCCAAGAATCCCGGCCAGAAGAGCCTCGGTGAGACCGGCACACGGCAGCAGCCGGGCACATGGGGCGAGCAGCGCTTGCCAGACAGGCGCTCAGTGTTTATTACCCAGAGCATAAAATACTTGGTGAGCTTTGCAAGCTCTGGATGCGGGATTCCTGTGATGCAGCAAACGTTCCAACGAACCAAACAGCACTGTCTGCCGACGATCGCTTTGAGATCTTGCGGATGTTATCTTTATTATTAGATCATTATTACCCAGCAAAGTATCACTCAGTCTCGTTACCTTCAGGAGGGACCCATCATGTTTTTACAGCCAGGGGCAATTATTATTCTTTATTATTAAGCACACTACCTTATCCGGGACGATTTACATCATTATAATGGTGTAGTGAGGAAACCACAGAGGGGCGAGGGGAAGACAGCCATGCATTCAGCCATGCATTCAGCCATGCATTCAGCCATGCATTCAGCCATGCATTCAGCCGGAACCAACATTTATCAGACACTGCGTTATATTACGGTGTTCTTGGCCAATTGATTAATCAGTATTTTTGTCAGATGTGGGAGGAAACCGGAGAACCCGGAAGAAACTCATGCACAACAGGAGGAGAGAACACACAAACTCCACACGTAAATGCGCTCTCGGTGGGATTCGAACTGCGCCGGTCAAGACTTTTTTTCTGTGAGACGTGGATTTTATCCGATGTTACTGCTGTGCCACCCTGCCGCAATGATTTCTCTGTGGATTCCGCTGGAGTAAATGGCGGGTGGAAATTCTTCGAGTATTAACTGTGACACTGGTGCGCAATGGCCTCCTCTTGCGATTGACATCACAGGATAGTAAACGTCCACTGTGGAGTAGATTATTACATATTTAGATAGACATATAGATAAACTTTATTGTCATCCCATCCGTATACAATTGCAGTTTATAGAGTGACAAATTACGTTTCTCATGGTCCCCGGTGCAAAAACTGAACAAGGCTGAATGCGCAATCAACAGCGCAGGGCAAAACACGCAGACGATATAGACTACGTATAGTTGAGCGAAGTGGCGAGTGCAGGTAAGCATCAGAGTATTTGGGGGGTGGAGCCGGTATTGGCCAAACATCCCAAAAACATTACCTGCAAATTACTCGTTAGGAATACACACAGCAACAACATGGTCTGTTACTGTGAACACTTAGCGTAGCCCTTTTGAAAATGAGTCGTGCGACTTGGTGAGCCTTTCGTGAGTAAACAAACGTTCTAACGGTGGTTGTGTAGAGGCTGCTGTTGCGAGTTTGTGGGCACGAGGAATGTCCTACCCATGGCATCTGCACGGCGTCCTGTCGGGCAGCAACACCGCGCCGTCACGTGGGACTTTCGTGGTTGTCCCGCGTACAGATCGTCGACGGCCGTACTGGCGGCGTGGAGAGGCCGTTACTGCCTAAAAATAAATGTATCTGCCGTCACGTCAACGCGATTGGACGAAAGCACCTAATGCATTTGTGATGGAGCCCCGAGCAGCGAACCGCGCGATAGTGTCGCGACACTGAACACTAAAAGGCTTTCATTTCCTAATTCATTGTTCGTTTCTGTGAGATTGTTTTGCCTTGAAGCCAGCTCAGAGTGGCTCGCGTCCATGCAGGCGCGTACCTATATGAACGTGTGTGAGAAGCGGCGGTCCGGTGGTTAGTGCGCTGGGCTACAAACTCGGAGACCCGAGTTTGAATCCCGCTCACAGCCACCAACACCAGTGATAATTTTCTGAACCGGACCTGGGCCTCCCCTAGGTCGACTCAGCCTCAAATGAGTACCCATTGCAGTGTGTAAATATTGTTAAGATGGAGACAAAGGCGGCCGGGCGTGGTGCTGGTCACTCATGTCCTCGTGTGCCGTATCGACCTTCATAGGTGTTCCTCAACGGCACTTGACCCTATAGTTTGTTAAGGTTATACGGGGTTCTTTGTCTTTGATTATATTACATCTTCCTGGTTACTCCTAGGTTAACTTAGCCTTTAATGCGTAACTGGTTCGCTGTATAAATATCACACCACCCAATCGTGGATCGTACATCTCCCCCTGCAGTCTACACGAGCTATCTGGAGATCTTTGGCTTTATCTTTATATGCATGCTCGTGTGTGTGCGTGTTGTGTACAGACCTCGACATGGCGATCGCGTACTGGAATTTAATACTCGCCGGAAAGTTCAAATTTCTAGACTTATGGAACAAATTTTTGCTAGTAAGTATATCTGTACGTGCTGTGTTGTGCTTGTTTGTGGTGTAAGCGTTTGGTGTGATATTACGAGACAAGGCACCTCTCAAGATCTGTCGCAGAGTCGCACAAACCGTTTGCAGGGTGTAACGCGGTACAACAGAGGTGTCCCACCAATCGATCACAATCGACAGGTCGATCACATTGTCTTCAAAAGTAGATCTTTACATTTTGCGCAGTGGTTTTATTTTAAAACTGGCAGGCCTCGGTCACAAATGTAAGATAATGGAGATGGCGTGCAGCACACGTACATTGCGTGCAGCAAGCGCAGAGAACGTGCAGCAAGCGCAGAGTGCGAGCAGCGAGCACAGATATGGTGCAGCACTCACAAATAATGTGCAAGACTTAGATAATGTGCAAGCACAGGTGCCACACTAAGAATAGGTGAGTGTTATGCATAGCATACATTTTTTGGGTTTTACTAGAGTATTAAGGTTAGATCTTGTGTTGCATTTAGACTCTGAAAGTGATCCTGTATTCGACAAGGTTGGAGACAATATTAGACACCAGACCTACAGCGCACACACACACACACATGTACACCTTTGCCTGTGTCCCTGGCAGTGAATAACGATCGGTTGTTACTGCTCGACCAGCTGCGGACAAAACTGGTGCAGTTGATTCGGCTAAGAGCGATATAGCGGTGTCACAATTGAATTAGACGAACACGCACCCTAGGGCTCTGGAAGGAGATAATTTCTCGCCGAATATTTTCCGGCTCACTGTGAGACCTGAGGAGGTGACCACGTGATTAGTAGCCGCGGCCATACGGGTATACCGGGTGAGGTGTGCCGGGTGCGGTCGCGTGTCCTGGCTCGCTGAGCCGACCCGGCTAGAATCGACTGAGCGCCGTCGTGCCGCGCCGACATTATCAGGCGCTGCACGGAGCAGCGCCGCGTCCTCAGCGGGAGCTCTTGATCGCTAAGCCCCGCGCGCCCGACGCCATGCCTCACAGGAACACCACAAGCGCGCCATCTCGCGGGATACGTGGAACCTCCTGCTCGACTTCAGCAACATGATCGCGGACGACATGTCCAACTACGACGAGGAAGGTGGGTGAGAGGAGACGCGCGCGGGGTGCGCACGCATCCACCCACCGTCCTCTGCTGTCCATCCACCCGCAGGGAAACGTCGCGCTTAGCTCGTACGCACGTGGAGACCGCAAGTGACTCGAGAGTGATTACACGTAGCAACGTCACACCAGCTCAAGCTGCTGTGGGATCCTCCTCAGTCCTGAGACTCGATGTTGACTGGATGAACACAACCTATAGTGCGGCAGTCGGGGTGTCTTTACGCATCCTCTCAGTGCTCCTGCTGGCTGCTCGTGTTACATAACAATTCTGCAGAGGATCTCACGAATCAGTCGCACGCTGTTCTCTTGGCTCACAGCTAATCTTGTCATCGTCACCTAGCGGTTACTTTAATTCGAAGGCGTTCGTGACCAATGCAGGCTTGAATTCAAGATCCTCCTTCTCAACTTCAAGGCTCTGACTGGCACTGCTCCAACATAAATCCGTGACCTCCTCCAGGCACTCTCATGAACACGACAACTTCGATCCTCCAATACGGGCTGCATGTGCTCAGATCGCACCTCCATTCGATGGGTGACAGAGTCTTCTCGCGCACTGCTCCCAGACTCTGGAATGCCCTTCCATTGGAGATTCGATCAGCTGAGTCCCTGGGCATTTTCAAATCTCGTCTCAAAACTCACTTGTTCCGTAAGGCTTTCAAGTCCTCTGGTTAGGACTGTTGATGCGGCTCAATGTTGTCATGCCGGGATGATGGCTTTCTGCCGATCTGCGCCTGCATGGGAACATTTATTCCTTGTTTTTTGAGGAACTCAGTTATTGCTACTATTTGACTTTCAGTTGAACTCTCCTGATGTTGTTGTTGACATTCCGTTTTCTCCACAGGTCGGATTTGTAAAAAAAAACATAAAAAATCGGGTGAAAAGCACTCTATAAATGCAATTATTATTATTATTGCTCAGCAGGCCACTTAACCTAGCAGAATCGTGGCTTTGGAGGGTGGGAGGAGACCGGGGTACCCGGCGAAAATCCACGTGGGCACGGGGAGAGAGAGAACACGCAAACTTCACACAGAAAGGCACTCGAGTCAGGGACTGAACCCGGGACCTTCTTGCTGTGAGGCGACAGCGCGAGTCACTGCGCCACCGCACCACCCCTAGTAAATAATTACAACTAGACAATGTATGGCGTCTAACTGCAAGTGTAGAAAACCAAGTCAAGCTGCAAAAATACAGCCAAGCGTGTACTGCACATGCACAGAAATGTACATGCATACAGAGGACAAAGACTTAGCCTGTGGACCATTGGACCGATTGCTGTTAGTGAATGCCTCTTAAGGCCAGTACAGCGTGAGTGGAGATGGCGTGGCCAGGACCAGATTTGGCCGTGCTTTATTCCCTAAGTGCCTAGGGTTGACCCACGATAGGTTCAGGTATCACATGCAACCCATGATAGCCATGGCTTGGGACGCATCAGGATCGCACTGCAGCGCTAATCACTGCACGACCGCCACACCTATCATCCAATATGCTCATTGACTGTAACCTTCATCAGCCAGTGAGGGACGATGAAATCACTGACTCTTGTACCAGGCTAGGTGCACTTTGTGAATACACGAAGTGTCTGAGGTTTGGTGATAAGAGATCTCAGGTCAGACCCGGGTATTTATAAATAGTCGAATTAACATGAGCCCATAACAAAGTGGGTCTGACCGACATGCTTGGCAGATGCACCCACTGTGCTACCTTGCTGTGTTTTCGCCGCACTGTCCTCTACTCGTTTTTACGAGCGTCATTCCTCAGACAAAACACAGACACGCGCCCACACACGCACTCGCCACGAGCCAAACTCTTAGCATGTATCACTCACGGTATTGCTAGTGTTGCTAATGAGGACCTCCCAGGAGACTGAAGCCGCTGTTTAAAATACACTGCCCAAGCTTAGATGTGGCCTCATGAATCCAAGATAACCAGAATGTGACCTGACCTTTGAAGCCATTAAGCACACACCTAACCCTGTAAACCTGCGCGCGGTGCGTGTGCTGCTGCTGCTGTGCGGGTGCATGCGTGCAGGAGCCTGGCCCGTTCTCATCGACGACTTTGTAGAGTACGCGCGACCCGTGGTGTCAAAACCGCGGCGCACCATGTTTTGAGTTTGGCGGAAAATGACGGAGAGACGGAAACCTGAGAGAAAGAGGCGGAAAAAAAAACGAGGATTTGTTTTACGTCTGTTTTTAAATTACAGCACAAAACACAAAAAAAGAGAGAATTGTATTTCATAAAATATCAACAGAATTGCCAATATTGTGTGCATATGATAAGAATTAAAAACAGAGATAGTTTAGTTTCTACCAAGAGTCTAACAACGAGCGAGTGGGGTGGTTGAACCGAGAGTGCGTTTATTATAAATACGCTCGCTCGCGCGGCGCAGCACGTGCTGGGGCCCCCGCGAGGATCGCTGCCACCACCGATAAGGACAAGCAGCTCCGACAAAAAAAGCTCTATCGTTTATTTCAAGATTATGTTTAAATCGGCCGCTAATGTATCGATTGCGATGTTATTTTTTGCCATTGATAAAGTAGCCCGATTTTGGCGTTGTTTTTAAACAATCGTTCTCGAGATAAGTTACGTTGCTCCGCTAGATTCGTGTTGTCTGCAATCGGTCGCCTGCCTGATGAAATCTAACTTTGCAAAGTGCGAGTAAGTCACGAGTTGGAAACAAACGCTGCAGTGGAACCTTCGGGCCACGACACCGCCCTGCGCCGCGGCGGACATCGCGAGGACGCCCCGTGCTCCGATAGCAATCTTCGGAGTCGAATCCACCTTGCAGGGTCCGGCCGCGGACGCTGTACGCTCGTGCGATGAAAACCTCCGAGCGAGTGTGGAGTCTCAGCTCGTGCTCAACGATGCGATCAGCCGTATGAGCTCTCACCGGTTTTGTTTGCGACGGGGACGAACTCCTCGCCAGCAGGTGTGGCCACCATCCTTCGCCGTCCCGTTTGCCGCGCTGCGCGGCAGGGTCGTGGGTCGTTCTGACTTGAGCGCCCGCGCGCGCCGTCCGTCTCATTTCATCTCCCATGCCGTCGCAAGCTTCCATCCGCACCTCCTCGTCCC
>JAZEWT010000032.1:842992-856476 GCA_036362905.1 Mordacia mordax | reverse complement strand
AGTGGAAAAGAGAGAAGAGCTGCCAGAGCAGAGCGCCGTCTCCCCGCACCAGCTGCGTGCTCGCGGTTGGTGCGTTCGTGTGCGGTTGTGCGCGCGTGCGCCCGCACGTGTTTAAATAAGGGCCGGGCGTGTTGGCCATCATACCTCTGGTGTGCCCTGCTGGCCTTCATATATGCTACTCTAGGCTAATCAAGGGATCTTTGTGTGTTTGGGCTGAGAGGGAGCTGTGCTGCAGTCGTGGAGGTTTTAAAAATTGACTACGTGAAATAATAATAATTGCTGTAAATTATTATTTATCAATAATATCAACGGCCTGTGTGTCCACAGTGAGGCCTCGTGGAGTGTCTCGGCTGCCCAGAGGGTGCGTCCTTGGGAAGTTGGGTCATTTCCGTTAAGTGCTTGGTGGCCTTGTGTGAATGGCTCTGTGCTAAACTGAGTGTTAGAGTACTCGGGGGAAAAAAACACGCATCTGAGAGGGCAGGGTGGGTATGGTGGTAACACTTTCAGTTTTGCAGTTCGGTACAGATAGATTCAACAATCCAGTGTTGTGCTGTCGTTATCTCGAGGCTTTGCGCAACATCGATATTAATTTGATAAGCTGCAGTAAGAAGGGCAGTCGAGATCCCAAAAGGAAGGGTCAGAGGTTCACGCGCACTGTTCACCACTCCATTGCGGGGTGTGGCGAGAGGTTGCGAGAGACTTCTCAACGGTATGCCGCAAGCGGTGGCTGTGACCGAGCGGTGGGTGCTCGGTTGCCACTGACGAGGCGAGGTGCTGACGGCGGGTCACGGCGCCACCACTGCTCGTCGCCGAGAGCCAAACGCGGAATGAATGCGAGCTGCGCGTCGGGCTTAGTGCTCGCGGCCCGGCTCGCAGGGATTAGGCACGTACCGAGCCGCCTCGCGGGCCTGGCGACGCCGCGGACGGTCACGATTCCTCAACAATCGATTGCACAGACAACTGTGAGATGGGATTGTGGCCTGCGTAAAAACAGAAACATGGGTTGGGGGGGGGTTCTGGAACGTGTTCCCAATGCGGACGGATCAATGTACGCGGTGTCCACTTGCGTAGCATGAAGATGCAGCACGGGGGCATTATTGTGGCATATGGCTGAGCACGATCAGTACTACAGTGACTTATCGCATGGTCAGTGACGTAGAACATGCGTTTCAGACCGTTAAAATGACGCGTGTGCGTGTCCACACTGACGTGTGCGGGTCGCGTGCGAGGCGTGCCGCTGGGCCCCCATGAGCGAGGAGCTGCTTATGACGATTGTGCACGCACGAAGCGTTGCGTGGATTGTTTATTTTTGTTATGATCCCCGTGAATGTGGCTACGGAGGTTCGTCGATGACGGCGTCAGCACGCCATCATGGAAAAATTATCCCCTCCGCTGGATGAAGAGGTAGAACTCGTCGTCAGATCAGGGTTGCTCGTTGGTTCAAAAGCTTGCTACATGCGTGCACTATGCTCTGGTGAACGCTCGAGCGCCTCTCGATCGGCACCCAGAATCGTACGCCATGGTGCGATGCACGGGTATCGTGAGCATGGTAAGCGATTGTCGTTGATTGATCCCCGCCGAGAATCAGACCGAGAGATGTCCGCGGTACGTGTCGCTGCGTTTCTCGTTTACTTGTTCAATCGCTTGACCGGGAGAGAACGCAGAGAGAGCAGGGTAGACTCTGGTTGGTTAAAGTGACGTGGGTTGCCAATGTAATGCAAAAAAATAAAATCGCAGTACGGCGGTGAAGCAGATACAAGTCAGGGAAACAACGGACGCGTCACGTGTGAATGTTAAAATATTGCGCTCACGCCAATCGTCCTGGAGTAATCTATTACATGTAGCGACCCGGTTAGATGTTTGATCTGCCCGCGACACGATTTGCATTTGACGTCGGGAAAGTGTGCACAGATATTTGGTGACTATGGTACGGATGTTGTAAACGGATGAGAAGATGCGAGAATTGAAAATGACGTGAAAGTATCGCAGCAGGAGCTTGGGGTTATATTTAATTTCTCCGATTCTACGCTTGCTGACGGTTTAATGAGAGCGCGGTAAGTGCTCGCGGGCAACCGCCACACCTTCCTGGAGCGCGGGGCTTACCCTCGTCATCTTACCTAGGTGCGCAACAACTCGTATAAACATACGCACACATGCGTGTGTGCCCGAAAGCGCATTTGTTCGATTTTGTAAATGCAAGGTAACTGTAAAATGAGCTTGGTCTCTGCGTTGGCGTTGCCCAGTCAAAAATTCACGTGCGACGTTTGTACGCGACCTTCTGTCTTGCCGTCACTTTCCAAAAAATATAATCGATGCGTCGACCCAGTGCCCTGCTTACAGGTGCGAGCGGCATTAGATTTTGGATCGTAATGCTGTGGGGAAAAAAAAAATCAACTCAGCCGTGCTGGTTTTGTTAATTCCACCATTTGCCTTTCTCAAAATGGTGTGGCCTGACGTACGATTTTTGCGGGGGCAATAAAGCTATACTAGGGGGTGCCATGGAAACGGTGACATCACAGTGCACGCATTCCGCTCGGTAAGCCAGGGGGAAGGGAGTCGCGTGGAGCGCGCGCGTGCGCACGCACGCACCTGCAACCATGACAGGATGTCGGTGCTGCCCGACAGCTCCCAGCCGTCTCGCGTGTAAGTACCGCTGCCATGGTGTTTTCCAAGGTAACGGCATGCCCTCCGAAGCAGCCGTGACGTCGGTACGTGCGCTTGGCGCGTCACGCGGGAGCACGGTTTGACGGCTTGTGCATGTGTTTCCGCTCGTGCTGAGGGGGAACGAGGTTGCACCACCAGAAACTACCTGCTTGAGGTTTCCTCCAGACTTGGCGTCTGTGATGTGCTGCGTTGTTGGCCGTTGTGCCAGGGTTCAACCATTAACGTTGTGGGTGGAAATCGCTGTGACTCACGCGCGAACGTAAACGACAGTAGATATCGCAGCGAGCGCGGCGCGTCAGGCGGCAAGCGGCACCACACTCGCGCCCGTGTCTGGGTGGTACCTGCGAGCCTTTCCGCGCCGACTCGGCGGGATGGCGCCTCGCTCGCGCGCGCTGCATCGGCTCGCTAGTTATGCATCCCGTGGCTTTCGCTGATTTTCAACACGATTGAAATATTGTTAAGCCGATTCTGAAATTGTAATTGCGTCTATTGTTACCGGTAGCGTGTTGTAGTGACGGTCGGTAGCACACTACTGGGCCAGGTGTGCGGGAGCGTCCCGGGTGGGAGGGCCTGCCGCGCGGAGCGCGTGTTGTCGCGGCGGCGCGCGCGCGCGCTGGCTCCGGGTCATGGATAAATCTTTGTTTAAAATCATCTTGTGGCTGCTCGCAGCGTGATGATGTCATCGCTCTGCCAAGCAGCCTCCAGTAGGTTTGCTCCGCTCAGGGTCGCTTGTCATTGACGACCGACGCTTTATGTTCACGCTCGGCGGCGGCCACGCCGTAGATCACCGGGTAATTTCTGCGTTGTTGTCTGTGCTGGGCCGGCGTGCCGCCGAGCGCGTCACCGCTGTGTTTTGTTGTTAATCGCAGCCTCGGGGCCGCGCTGCCCTCCAGCTCCCCTCCTGCTCTCCTCCGCCCACGCCGGCACATGGTGCCACTCGTTCATTTCATGGAGCCCGTCCCTGCGACGCATCGGGGTGACCCGCGTGACCGCGGCACAAGCTCGGCCGGTACTTGCCACGGCTCACCCCACAGCCCCACACGGCGTTGTATTTGTTGAGGAAATACAACGCTGTGTAGTAGCTGAGAAGTTGAGGCAGCCAATGTCGATTGACCCAGCTAACAGGGCTGTCAGAATAGAATTGTGGGCCAGCCGTAGTTGGAGTAACTGGAGGATACTCAGAAGAGCTGCACTGCCGTCTCCGAATTAGGCCAACGAGAGGTGCATTGCCGGTGACCTCGCGTTGGATAAACTAAACCGGCGCGTGTGACGAGTGACTCGGGTATCTTTAAATCCGTCTCAAGACTCGCTTGTTCCGTAAGGCCCTGAAGTCCTCTGGCAGGACTGTTGATGCTGCTCACGGTTGCGAACTTGGATGATGGCGCGCTGTTGACCTGCGCCTGCTCAGGAACACGTCTTAATTTCTTATTTGTTTTAATAATTATTTTATTTGTTATTTGATGATCTTCATTGGTCTCATCTCATTATCTGAAACCGCTTAATCCTATATAGGGTCACGGTGAGCCGGAGCCTATCCCGGAAACACAGGGCGTAAGGCAGGAATACACCCGACGACGGGACGCCAGTCCATCGCCGGGCATTGCGGGACAATTTTAGTCTGCGAGTCAATCAACCTATCCAGGAGCATGCTTTTGGACTGGGAGGAAACCGGAGTACCCGGCGAAAACCCACGCGGACACGAGCCGAGAGATTCGAACCCAGGACCTTCTTGCTGTGAGGCGGCAGCGCTAACCACTGGGCAACCGCGCCGCCCATCTTCATTGGTTTTTAACCATTCTTTTACTTAATTGATCCACTCTGATGTTGACATGTTGTTCTCTCCACAGCTCTGTGCAGCGCTTTGTGATGTTCGTGTGAAAGGCGCGTTAGAAATGTAAACGTTATTATTAAATGCACAGCTCAATGCCGTAAATGGCTACCTGGCAAAGTCAAATGTCAATCCGAGGTTACACATCTTGGCACGTTAACCACATAACGATTAATGATTAAAATCAATGACAATTGCCAGGTGGGAATCCTAAATGTAAGAATCGATTATGTACAGTGTGTCGGCACAAAACCGATAACCTGACGGATGCGAAATTACACATCTTGGATTCTCAAATCGGTTTGCAGGATCCAGTTCCTTGCTGGCTCCCCACCCGCGCCCCACCGCTCCTCATTGTGCACCACTGCGCCCCACCGCGTCTCACCTAGTGTATGCGCGCGTGCGTGCAGAACTGTACATTCGCAACCCCGTGCTGCGGTGCATGTTCAGAATCGCTAATCTCCCGTTCTTTTTTTTTTGTTTAAAGCTCGACCGCCGGTGACGTTCGCCATCCGTTTCTCCCCGCCACACCCGCCTTACTGCTAGCGCTCCATCCACGAGCGGGGTTGTGCAGCCGGCTCTGCCGTCATCGGCGGCGGCGGGCGGCGGCCGGCGGTGCGTTGCGTTTGCGCAACGGCACCATCTTGCCGGTCTCATCGATGGTGCTTCCGCTGCATGCCCAGTGCCGGCGGTGAGACCGCGGCGGCAGCAGAGACTGTGTAGTTGACATGTAGTCGACGTGTGGTTGACGTGTCGTATTTCTGCTTGATAACTGTTCGTCCAGCATGCCGCTATTGTCTGTGTTGTAGTCAGCAGGTTTTATATTTTAAATGGTAGCGTTAATGCTGTTTAGGTGATTTTTACCATTTTCACATAACCGTGTGTGGTTTGTGTGTTGGTTGTGTAGATATTCTCGTTCGATAAGGCATTCCACGGCGTCGCCGCATGTCACTTAGTTCCGCAATCTTCGTGAGATCGTTGGCGGTAACTGTCGGTTGGAATCGTCGACTCACAGGTTCGAGGTTCACTCGCATTCGATCCTCGATGGTCCTAACGTGGCCGCGTCATTTACACGATGGCGCCATTCCGCCAGCCCGGGCTGTGCGAGTCATCATGTCCGCCGCAGTGGCGGCTCGTCGCGCACGGTAGAATTCACCGCTGTTTGCGTTTTGAAGATTGCGAGATAAGCCGGTCGCTAGAATTGCAACTCCGGTCCGATGGGAATTCGGTCCGAGGACGAGTGGGAGCTTTTAACAAACGTACAAAAAGCCCTTCAAAATACTGAGCATTGACACCTCGCCTGCTGGTGGTGGTTTAAGCCCCTGACCATCATCCGTGGGTCGCAGCCACGCAAGCGCGTCTCCGTAAAATGGAGCGGGGAGCCAATGGCGGGGAAGACTGTTGCGACTGCAGGGCTGCAGCCAATCGGGAGGGAGGGCGTGCAGTGGGAGGTGGGGGCGTGCGGCGTGTGCGTACCAGCGTCGCCACGCGGCAGCCGCCCCCCTCCCGTTCTCCGACAGCTGTGGTTCGGCTGTGACGCAGGAGATGCACGGAGGCCATGTTTGCGCAGACTCATGGAAATCGATGCAGGCCGTGACAGCCTGCCCGCTCACCTTGTCGAGTGGCTACACAGGTAGAGACCTGCGCGTGAGTGCGCGCGCACGCGTGTGCTTGATTGGCGCAACCAAACCAGAAGCTGCTATGTCCGCGGCACCATCGGGCTCCCGGCCTGGGACCGGCGCGCACCGTGGGCGCAGGCCTTTGGCGCGGGAGAGTCGCGACGTTAAGTAAGGGCGTGAATTAGGGGACAGTGGATTTTAATATCAAACACCATTGTAAATTTTTGTTCTTTGACGGCAGGCTTTGAGAACGAGCGCAGGCGTCCGCTAGTACCGTGATGCTAATTGTGAGATCGCGGTTGAGTGGCGGAGGCGGCGCCGCAGTCGCCGCTTGCGGAGTCTGTACCCCACTGTTAGTGGCACGTGACTCCTGCAGCCGCACACGCGCGCACATCTGGGTCACGCCGACCACCAGCGCGTGATGCTTCCGCCGCGTAGATCAGCGAGTGCCGTCGTCAAAATAAAAATGTAAAATACGTCTTTTCACGTGATTTTTATATATATATATATATATTAAAAAACATTTTGTTATTCACAGCGCGTCTTGCCTGCGTGCGTGGCAGATGCGGTCGTGTTCATCGCAATGCCGCGAATGTAGGTGTGCGCTAATTTCTGCTTGCGACATTACTCGGAGCGATTTTGAAACGCGTGTTCGCAATGCGTCGTGTGGCCGTCGTCGCTGCGGGAAGGGCGCCGGGTGGTTCGCCGTACGTTGCGACGATGCTTGGCCAACGCATGCAGCCAAGCGCGTACGGTTCCTGCAGCGTAATGGGGTTTTTTTTTTTTTGTGCCGACAGCAGGCGCTAAGTTTACGTCTTACAGTAGATCCCGCCTCGGCGTGCTCCGGCAACCGCCGATCCCGAATGGACGCCGGACAAATTATTCCCGTCGCTCGCCGCTCGTTACTCCGCTCACTTGTCCGGTGTGATTTTTTTTTTTGTCCCCCGACCGTTTCATGCTGCGGTGCGGTGATGCTGTAGCGCCATCATCGCTGTTGCTGAGGGGGTCCGTTGGTCCGAATACTGAAAAAGGATCGGTTACAAAAATGCATTTGACTAATTAATGATATCAACACGGGCATTTGGCAGCATGTGTTTGGTAATTTACGTGCGGCATTTGGGGGGCACATCTGGGGAAATTGTGCTTTGTCTCCGGGAACGGCAGCGAGCGTACGGGGAGGCTGCGACGCTGCGCTACTGCTGCAAGGTGCAAAATGGAGGTGGTGATTGTGGGGAGAGCGGCGGGGAGAGCGCTGCCCGACGGCGATTTTTAACCGAAGTGTTACAATATTCCCCTCGCCACCGTCCTGCCAAGGGGCGAGGGAACCATTGAGAAATGCGCGCAGATGGTGCATGCAGCCTCGCCTGGCACACGGATGCCGTCGTCGAGGGCACCCGCCGCTCCTCCTGATGTGGTAACGACGGTGACGATCGGGGTTTTCAGCAGATATCCAACGGAATCCCAACGGTGTCGGCCACCCAAAGAAACATTTCGGGGATCTGACGCACCGATGCCGACTCCCGCGGAGAAGCGGGGGTCTCTTTCGGATCTGTGGAGTCGACCGCGTGGGTCGTAGGAATATTTTCGAGGCCGCCGTGCGTTCTGCCGCAGAGAACGTCGGGAGGAATCGGCTGTGCTGGAGACTTTTGACCCCCGAACCCCGCCATGAGGCTTAGTTGACGGGTTCCCGTCATTGGCTGCAAGCGCGGCAGCCTCTCAGGGCGTGGCGGCGGCGGAGCATGGCATGAGTGTTGCGATGACTCACCGTTGTTTTTCAAACTGGAATTCGACACTTTTTTTATGCCGATGAGAGCAGGAGGCAGGAGGGGGAAGTGGTCATCCTTGGCATCTGCTGTGATACCCAACCAAAGAGACACACTCCTGGGGCCTGCGTATAAGCCCTGTGGTTGCGCGGTGGCGGAGAGAGTTTTTTTTTACTGGATGACAAGCGTGCCACGTTCGTGACCTCTTGACCCTTCTCGCCCGCTCTGTCGTCACGTGAACACTTATTTAAACCGCGCAAGTGTTCATTTTAGTCTCACGGGAGCCCACTGACACAAAGCAAAATAAATAAATGCGAGTGGCTGACGACGCGAAATGGATGTTGGCATAAACAACAACTGCCTGAATGTAAAATGACGGGCACTGTGTGTGATGCACGGCCAGGCCTGTGTGGTGCACGCAGGTGAGCACTGCACGGGGTCTGAAGCTGTCGGTGGCTGCGATGTCGATTCTGTACGGGTTAACATTTAACGCGCCGCCGAGTTCCGTGAGCCTTCCGTCAATCGGGGAACGGAGCCGGTGACACGGTTAATCTATGGCTTGGCGCGTGTGTGCAGCTAGCGGGCAGCCGACGCTATCCGCGGGCTCAAAGCTCACTTCCCAGCCCCACAAAAGGGGTTAATGCGTATGGGGAGATGGCGGCGTGGCGGGAGAAGTGCCGCCATATCACGCGGTAGGCGCCGGGACAATGCTGTCCAGCCCTCGCTGAACCGCCCTCCACCGTACTGCGGCGCAAGGGAGCCGTACGCTCGTGGCTGCTGTGCGGGGATAGCACGCCACGTAATCTACTCTACGCCATTGGCACGGCAACGGCCCTGGTGAAACTGATGCCGTGTAGCGTCCGAGTGTGGCACAGCCGGGGTTCCTCGGCCCGCTCGGTGCCTACTTTTTATTCGTGGCGAAACCTACGGAATTCGGCAAAAGCTTGGTGGCGTGGTGCCGGCGGTATCGGCCCTGCTTCACGCTGTGCTGCCTCCATCGATCCACACCAGCCCGTGCGGCTCCAGGCTTTGTTCCGGTCTCTTCCACGGCTGCTCCTGCCCCAAGTTGACATTACTGTCAGCGATCCTGTACGTGCGTCCGGTGCGTTATTGCTTGCGGCTTGGGTGACGCTTTCGGACCACGCGTGCGCAAACGTGCGGAGCGCCTGCGGACCACGCGTGCTCCGCGAAATGCGTCTCCACCACCGCTATGGGCGTGGCTCCCGCGGTGGCGCCACGCCCAGATCGCACGTGTGCGCCAGGCCGGCGAGCCGGGAGACCCTCGCCCTGCGACAAACCGAGCTCCCATAACATGACCCCTAGGCACTGTACACACTGCCCGTGCTACCGAGCCTGGAGCTCACGATTCACCCGGGGGTCACCTGTTATTCAGACCTTGTTCCAACAAGCTGGGCTAGAGCGAAACTGGAGGAGAATCGGGGTATTGAGCGTACGCTGCTCTGTGTCCGCAGGAAGGCCCGCGATGGCGCTGCCCAGCGCCATGATGGACGCGGGCCACCCGGGCGCCGTACTGCGCTCCCTGGACGAGCAGCGCGGCCGCGGAACCTTCTGCGACGTAACCATCATCGTCGACGACCACAAGTTCCGGGCGCACCGCAGTGTGCTGGCCGCCTCCAGCCCATACTTCTACGAACTGCTCTTGCCCAGGGGCGCGGAGAGCGGTGGCGCCAGGACGCAGGTGCTTGAGATCTCCTTCGCGAGGCCCGAGGTGTTCGCAGAGATCCTCAACTTTATCTACAGCTCGAAGCTGAGCGCGGGGTTTGGCGACCTGCTGCCGGAGCTCGCCAGCTCCGGAGAGAAGCTTGGCCTGCGCTTCCTGGCCAGCCTGAGGAAGTCTGTGAACTCCTCCGAGAGCCGCGAGATGCCGAGGCCGCAGCTTGCGCCTGAGGCTTTCTCCGTCAAGAGGGAAATGGTGGAGGCGGGCGACGGCCCCCGCATCCTCAGCTCCTACTCCGTCCCGCAGCTGGAGAAGGCGGCAGGGTCTGCGCAGGAGGTCCAGCGGGAGAGATGCTCGATGCTGGCGGCGGCGGCAGCACCGTCGGCTTCCAGACAGCTTCCGATGTTGGCGCCCGGCACCAGCTTGTACGACGTGAGCTCTCTCCTGTCGGAGACCTTCCTGATGGCACTGGAACACTCGTACGCGACTCCACCCGAGCCCCTACGGGCGATGCTGAACGCGTACTGCCAGGGCCGCCGGGACGCTTCCGTGGAGCAGGCGTGCATCATGTCTGGCGCGTGGCCTCTCTTTGGCTGCAGCCACTGCCCCAAGATCTTTGACGGCGTAGAGAGCCTGCGCGTGCACGAGCGCACCCACACCGGCTCGCTGGTACAGTGTGAATACTGCAGAAGACCATTCATGAGCGAGCGGCTGCTCAGGGCCCACAGGTGCCTCCTGCGGCCGCCGCTGCCCACGTCACCGCCGCCGCCTCCCCCGCCGCCCCCGCCGCCCCCGCCGCCGCCCCCGCCGCCCTCCGCGAGCGTCTCCGCCGAGAAGTCGCTGCAGCGCACGGTCATCAAGCTCACCCTGCCGGTCGGCCGAGCGTCCGCGGGCGGCCCCGCTGGCAGCGCCGGCGACGGACCTTCGGACTCATGGAGCCTGGCGCCGGCCGATAAGCACTGCCTCGACAAGACAGAGCCCGAGACGATGACGGGTGTCCACGACCGGGACGTGGGCAAGACAACATTCACCAAAACACTGCGACGTAGGCGGCCATTGCCTGAACCGGACCACTACGTTCACATGGTCGACGGCCAGGTCCTCTACTTCTGCTCCGTGTGCGACCGCTCGTACGTGCAGCTGACGAGCCTGAAGCGCCACTCAAATGTCCATTCGTGGACCAAGCAGTACCCATGCCGCTTTTGCGAGCGCGTGTTCGCTCTCGCCGAGTACCGCACCAAGCACGAGATCTGGCACACGGGCGAGCGCCGCTACCAGTGCATCTTCTGCAGCGAGGCTTTCCTCACGTACCACTTCCTCAAGACGCACCAGCGTACGCAGCACGGCATCAACCCCTACAAGGCGGACGGGAAGAGCGGCGCGACGACTGCCCTCGGCCTGGCCAAGGATCCGCTCGTGCGCTACTACCGCCTCTTGCCACGGCAGATCAACAAGCGCCTCTACCGGACCTACAGGAGGGTCGACTATGCTGCGGAGAGCGGTGCACTGCCAGTGCCGGCCGCCGTCTCCCCTGCCTCCGCCGTTGCCGCCGCCGCCACGGCCGCTGGCTTCAAAATCGAGGCCGATGAGAACGAGAACATCGGCGGCGGCGACGAAATGGACGGGGCCTTGGACGGACCGATCACCGTGTCTGTCGCGGACAAGCGTCCAGATGACGAACCCTACAGCCCGGAACTGGACCTCCGCCTGCCAAAGAAGAAGCGCCGCAAGCAGATCCTCTGGACGAGGGACGACGACTCGGAACGTCACGCCGTGGGGCGGCAAGCCAAAGAAGAGGACAGCGACAGTGACCCGGAGTGGAAGGACAGCAGCTGGAAGCCCTACTACTCCTACAAGCCTAAGCGCAAGAGCTCGCGGGGCTCGCGGGGGAGGAGGCGCCGGCGCGGCTGGCGCGGCGTGATGACGCGGTCGCGAAGCTTCACCTTCGGTGAAGCAAAGAGCTCGAGCAGCGGCTCAGAATTGAGCTACGTCACCGGGCAGGGGCCGGGGGCAGCTGCCATCACGGCCACCGAGGGCCGTCAGGACGGCGCTTCCGACGAGCACGCGCGGGGCGCACCGCGGCTCTCGGGCAGTGTGGGGGAAGGTGAGGGTGATGCCCGTCTCGAGTTTTACCCGCTGCGCGACGACGGCATGCAGACCCCAGGCGAGGACGCCGAATGCGACGAGGTGGGCTCGGCGAAGCCACTCGCTCACGGCTTCTACACGGTGGACGGGCGGGGCGTGCGGAGGTCCGCGGAGGACATCGCCATCGCAAAGAAGCTGCTCCAGATGGGGGAGCTCACGCCTCCTCCCCCGCCGCCGAGGCCCGCCGCGCACCCGGACCAGCAGGACCGTGACGACGTCCTGCTGGATCTGACGTTCGGCAAGAACCGCGTCGCGGAGCGCGGGGCTGTCGCGGTGGCGGCGGGCACGGCAGTCCCGCGGGGGGACGGTTGGGTGCGCAGCGACGTGCGGCGCGCCGAGCGCGGCCTTGAAACGCCCGAAGGTGGCCTCGGCCGTGTCGGAGCTGTCGCGTTGAGCGGCGGGCCCGCAGAGGACCGTGGCCTAGACCTGAGCGTGGGCAGGGGCCACGTGGATGGGTGTGGGGTGGACGGCATTCCCAGCCCCTGCAGCAGCGATGAGGAGGACGGCACGACGGCGCCCGGCGGCGACCGCGTGCCGACGGCGCGCTTGTCCAAGGGGATGTACCCGTGCGTGTTCTGCAACAAGGTGTTCCCCTTCCGGTGCCGCTGGATGAAGCACCAGCTGGCCGACCACAACGGCAAGATGATGAACCAGCAGCTGCTCACGAATTCCGGCTCGAAGGATTACGGCGCCATTGCCGGGGGTGGTGGCGGCGAGACCGGCGGTGGAGACGAGCGCCGCGAGTGGTGGGATGCCGCGGAGCAGCCGGCGTGGGCGCCCGCCGTGCGTCCGCATCGCGCGTGGGGGCCGGGTGGCGAAGCCATGCCGCGCGATTCCCACGCCGACGGCGCCGGCGCTGGCGCCGGCGCCGACGAGCGGATTGATGACGAGCAGGGCGAGTTCAAGTGCTTCTACTGCCCGCGTGTGCTGCGAACTCTGGCGTCGCGCTCCGCCCACCACACCTGGCACCGGCGGTGGCTGAAGGCGGCGGAGCGGCGCGGGAAGCTCTACTCGCTGCCACACCGCGACGCGCCCGCCGACCGGCGCCTGGCATCGGAGAAGCGCCACCGCTGCTCGCTCTGCCCGAAAGTGTTCAAGACGGCGGAGTCGCTGGCGGCGCACCAGCGCTGGCACGAGCGGCCCGCACAGCCCGCAGAGCTGGCGGGGCCGTCACAGGCCAGTGAACCGCTGGGCTGGGGCGGCGCGCTGCGCAGGGAGAAGTACCGCTGCTACTGCTGCCCGCGCGTGCTCAAGACGGCGGCGGCGCGGGCGCTCCACCAGAAGAGCCACCGAACGACGGTGCCGCCCGCCGCCGCCGCCGAGCCGCCGCGCCATGCGGTGGCGCCTTATGGAGCGGCGCTTTGACTGCTGTTGCCACCCCCGCGGCGAGGGTTGCGCGCCGCTCGTATTCGGTGGAGCCCCCCCGTGTTGGGGAGCCGTCTCGTTCGGCTTCCACGGGGGGTCCCGTGGCGCACGGCTCCGTTGTTGGTGGCATTGACGTGGCCGTGGATATAGGGCTTCACGCAGCTCCACGCCTCTGCTTTCTGTACGGTCTGTGCACGCGTGTGCGCTCTGTACACGCGTGTGCGGTCCACGTGTGTGAGCACGGCAGGCACTCTACGCTAAATAGCACTTGCTCCAGCCACCCTGTAATGCTGCACGGGAGGGAAGGAATCTTAACGGGAAAGGTGTCGCAACACCTGGTGTTCTACGGATACTTTGCACGAGAAGCTGGCTCTTAAATTGCGGGGAGGGGGGGGCGCGGGGGGAGAAGCGGGGGGGTGGAG
>JAZEWT010000032.1:823388-842946 GCA_036362905.1 Mordacia mordax | reverse complement strand
GCAGGCAGGGGGGGGGCCCGAGGGAGGTCGAGGTGGAGAGGGATAGAGATGGAAGGGGGGTAGGTGGTGTAGAGGCAGAGAGGGTGTGACACTAGGGAAGATGGAGCAGTGTGATAGACATAGATTCACACTGGTGTCACCGTGGTGAACCAATGGCGCTCAATCGCAGTGAATGGTTGACGGTGAAACTTTTGGTTCGTTGACACCGTTTGTTGTTTGTTGATATCGATCGATTTTTTTGAAAGGCAGTTTTATTGTAGATATTTAAGATGACATTTAACGGCATGTTAAATATTTAAATAATGCAAATGGTGCCTCTTTTTGGCCCACTTTGCAAGATGTTGTTTGGTTTGTTGTTGTTGTTGTTGGGACCACCGTGAAGCGGGCATCGCGTGACGGCGCGGCTTCCGCCGCGTGACCTTTCGTGACGCCGGGACCGCTCTGCACGCGGCCGGCGTGGAGAGCGGCTGTCGCACGAGCCGCGGCGGCACGCGTGGCACGAGGGGGCTCACGCGTGGCGCTCTCCCGTTCTGGAGTTCACGTCTGTTGCTGTCGAATGACAAGGGAGACATTTGGAAAATAAAAATGATCAAGGAAAACGAACTCTCTCCTGCATCGCAGGCTCTCGCGACTGGAGTTGGCGGCGTGTTACGTGCGTGTGCGTGCGTACGCGTGGGGGAACAGTATGGAGCACAGGTGGTGCATCGCCGAGTCATCTCAGTCAGGCAACTAAAATCACCTGGGTCTGTCGCAGGACCTCTTTATGGCGCGCCTTAGACACTTCGCGTGACCTAAAGGTGCACCTCGCCTGGCGCAAGCGCCATGGTGACGTCACCGCCACTTAGTGGCGAATGCTGGTTGTTTTTTATTGGTGGAGGAAGTTGCTGCTTCCTCTTTGTAGTTGGCTAAGGTGCCATGTGGTGAGGAAGTGTGTGAGGATGATCCATTGCTCGAGGCTTGAGAGTATCAGATAGAGAGATGCCCTGTCCAGTGAACTCTTCTGGACGGGCAGGGTGTGTGTACCGACCACCTTATGCGACATTGTCTCTCCCGTCTGGTCCACAGGGTGGGTTCTGCAGGATGGGAAGGGTACGCTGATGTGTCCCCATTATAAAAATAGAGGGGAACCTGACTGATTGCAACAACTATTGGGGCGTCTCTCTCGTTGTGGTAGAAAATATCCTGGCAACATTTCAATATCGCCTTCGTGGACACTGAGCAGAGACTCCTGGAGCCCCAAGGTGTCTGAATAGGTGCCGTCGTCTCTACTCCGGCAGAGGTGCAGGGGATTTCACCAGCCGCAGAGCGGAATGGATCATTGGAGGTTTGTCATCTCGGTGAGCTCTGGTGACCCAGCAAGGTCAGGCTGGGTGAAACGGGGCAAGGAGAAGTTGGTGAACTCCGTACTTAATCCTGATTGCCTCTGCATAATGTCTCGGTCGAAGTTCCCGTCAACTCGGGCACAGTTCCCGTCAACTCGGGCACAGTCCCCGCTCGCGTCACGCTCCAGAGAGCGAGCCGAGATGTCATCACGATCGTCATGACGGAGGCTCGCATGGCTCGCTGATGTTTCATAATTGCTCTGGAGAGAAACGCTCGGCACGGCTATCCTGAAAACAGCTCCCGAAAGCCGGTCATCGTACTTGTGAGGCTCTAGCACCGTCTGGTGGCTGTGACGGGGAACCACGCAAATTGTCTGACATCCACGCTCATTCATACACGTGCTTCCTGCCGCTCAAATTATAATTATTGTACTTCTGGAGCGCTTTTCACCCGAAGGTCACAAAGCGCTGCACAGAACTGTGGCAAGAACGGCATGTCAACGACAACATCAGAACAGTTCAATTGAAAATCAAATAATGGCTATAATTTATAGGAGGACATAAGATAAGCGGAAAGTTTCCGGGATAGGCTCCGGCTTCACCGTGACCCTATATAGGATTAAGCGGTTTCAGATAATGAGATGAGATGAGAAGATAAGCGATAAAAAGTAATTGTTAAATAATCTAAGGAAGGAATAAGTGTGGGCGGCACGGTGGCCCAGTGGGTAGCGCTGTCGCCTCATAGCAAGAAGGTGCCGGGTTCGAATCTGGGCTCAGGTGCCTTTCTGTGTGGAGTTTGCATGTTCTCCCCGTGTCCGCGTGGGTTTTCGCCGGGCACTCCGGTTTCCTCTCACAGTCCAAAAAACATGCTACTGCATAGGTTAATTGGCTTGGAGACTAAATTGCCCGCAGTGTCCGGTGATGGACTGGCGTCCCATCGTGGGTGCGCCCTGTGTCTGCCAGGACTAAGCGGTTTCTGACAGATGTGATGAAAGGAATAAGTAAGTGTTCGTGAGCAGGCGCAGGTTGGCATTGAACCATCATCTCAGCACCACAACAGGTGAGCCGCATCAACAGTCCCAGCCAGAGGACTTAAGAGCCTTACGGAACAAGTGAGGGGCTGTGCTGGTGCCAGTGACCCCGATGGGACCCTGCTGGTGCCAATGATCACAATGGAGCCGTGCTGGTGCCAGGACCCCGATGGGACCCTGCTGGTGTGGCCGAGTCGGTATCTCGAGCTGGAGCCCCATTGAGTCGCGCGCCTGTGAATCTGAGCATCGTGGCCGGAAGAGGTTACAACACCAATTAAATAACAGGGAAGGCTCACTGGGTCTCAAGGCTCTTTGTCGGGAGGGTCCTGCGTGTGGGATGTTTGGCGCAGTCCCGTCACGAACACCTCACTGTAGGAAACCAGAGTACCCAGAGAAACTCATCGCTCTCATGGGGAGTTGCGCTGCTCTCACCTCGAGCCCTGCGCCTTCAGTTGGCACGGTGGTGCAGTGAGTAGCTCTGCTGCTTCTCAGCAAAAAGTGTCCAAGTTCGGTTCCTGGCTCGGGTGCCTTTCTGCGTGGAGTTTGCGTGGTCTCTCCCCGTGTCCCCATGGGTTTTGGCCAGGTACTCAGGCGTCCCCCTACGTTTAGGTTAATTGGCCTGCTGAATGAATATCCCCAAATAAGTGATCTGCGATGTGCTAGCGTCGCATCATGGGTATAGCCCCGCCTTGCGCCCTGTGTCTGCCGGCATAGACTCCGGTCCACCCGCGACCCTGTACTGTTACTGACTTTGAAAGCCAAGCTGTGATGAAGGAGTGAGGCCGGAGCCCCTGGCTCCAATCCCGAGTCTCTGCTGCCCTCTGCCGATGAGATCGGGCCCCAGCAGGGACTGCATTGTGTGAGCGGTTGCAGGGTGAACAGGTTCACCCTGCAACCCTGGTGCCTGCGTTCCGATCCTAGCGCTCCCAGCCCCGAGATGCGTCACGCTCTTACCCCGAATCGACCCCGGTGCGAGTTCTGGGCATGGCCTGGGTTCGTTCCCAGTTCCAGAAATGTTAATTATTAAGAGCAGAAAGTACCCAGTGAGCATCTAACGCTGACTCCTATCTCTAACACTGGCTCCTGTGTGTCACGCTGGCTCCTGTCTAACGCTGGCTCCTGCCTAACAAACACTGACTCCTATCTCTAACACTGGCTCCTGTGTGTCACGCTGGCTCCCTTCTCGAACACTGGCTCCCTTCTCTAACACTGACTCCTGTCTATAACACTGGCTCCCTTCTCTAACACTGGCTCTCTTCTCTAACACTGACTCCTATCTCTAACACTGGCTCCTGTGTGTCACGCTGGCTCCCTTCTCGAACACTGGCTCCCTTCTCTAACACTGGCTCCCTTCTCTAACACTTGCTCCCTTCTCTAACACTGGCTCCCTTCTCGAACACTTGCTCCCTTCTCTAACACTGGCTCCCTTCTCTAACACTTGCTCCCTTCTCTAAGACTGGCTCCCTTCTCGAACACTTGCTCCCTTCTCGAACACTGGCTCCCTTCTCTAACACTGGCTCCTGTCTAACACTGACTCCCATTTTTAACACTTGTTTGCTCTGGCTGTGCGATTCCTACGATGAAACGAACGTTCAAACTTAACAGCAACACAGCATTGCACAGGACATTCATTCATTATCTCATCACATTGTCTGAAACCGCTTAGTCCTATAGAGGGTCGCGGTGAAGCCGGAGCCTATCCCGGCAGACACAGGGCGCAAGGCAAGGATATACCGACGATGGGACGCCAGTCCATCGCCGGGCACTGCGGGGCAATTTTAGTCTGCGAGCCAATCAACCTATCCAGGAGCATGCTTTTGGACTGTGGGAGGAAACCGGAGTGCCCGGCGAAAACCCACGCGGACACGGGGAGAGCATGCAAACTCCACGCAGAAAGGCACCCGAGCCGAGAGATTCGAACCCGGGACCTTCTTGCTGTGAGGCGACAGCGCTAACCACTGGGCCACCGCGCCGCCCACACCTACATCAGTACATCTCTATTGCATGTGCTTGAGTGGTAATTATTATTATTGCTTTTCACTCGAGGGTCACAAAGCGCTAAGAGAGCTGTGTAGAGAACTGATGTCAGCGACAACGACGTATGAACGACAAATCAACAATATTAACGTATTTTAGTAATCAAAGTTCTTTCCACGAGTTACATTGCGTCTGTCCCTATACATTTCCTATTCATTTATAACGTTTCGTGCAATTGTTATGGGGTCTCATTGGCACTGAGTCCTGCCCGAGGCGGTTTGATTCCCGCTGTGGGCGCCTGTGTGGAGTTTGTGTGTTCTCTCTCCCTCCCCACCCCCCGTGTTCTGCGTGGGTTTCCTTCGGGTTCTCCGCTTTCCTCCCACAACAAAACGAACACTTATCAATTGTCCGATACCATCATCCTACACAGGGCCGCGGTGTCTGGGCCGTTGGCGCCGGGCAGCAGCATGGCTGCCTCCCCCCAGGTGTTTTGGGTTGTCTGACTGAGATGACTGGCAGATGCACGACCTATTCTCCCAACACCAACTTGCTGCAACTTGCTGTGTTTAAGCCACCCGGCGCTCCGCTCGTTGTGAGCGTCACTCCTATCCCCTCCGTTATTGCTGGAGGACGACTGGCTTCAAATGCGGCATATCATTCTTCACGACCCTCTTCCACAGAGGTCTCTCTGGACGCCGCTGGTACCAGTCTTCAGCAGGTTCACTCAGCACCTGGTTCTCCTGAAGCTGAGTGTACATCTCTTCTCCAGTCCGTGCCGTGACGTTGAGCCCCCTCTATCCGGCCAAACAGAAGCTCTCATCTCATCTCATTATCTGAAACCGCTTAATCCTATATAGGGTCACGGTGAAGCCGGAGCCTATCCCGGAAACACAGGGCGTAAGGCAGGAATACACCCGACGACGGGACGCCGGTCCATCGCCGGGCATTGCGGGACAATTTTTAGTCTCCGAGCCAATCAACCTATCCAGGAGCATGCTTTTGGACTGTGGGAGGAAACCGGAGTACCCGGCGAAAACCCACGCGGACACGGGGAGAGCATGTAAACTCCACACAGAAAGGCACCGGAGCCGAGAGACTCGAACCCGGGACCTTCTTGCTGTGAGGCGTCAGCGCTAACCACTGCGCCACCGAAGTTGCTTTTGCAAGTGAGTGGGCATGAGGGTTACGTCACAAACCACCGCAACCTCGCCTGCCGGCAGAGCTTATCAATTGGACTTTGTCTAGGTCATTCAAAAATGTGTGAGCTTCTTAGACAATTCAACCTGATTAACAACCTGATTAAACCCAGGAAGGATGGTAGGTAGCCCCGCCGGAAATTTTTGAAACAGTGCAGATGTTCCGTCGGGGGGCGGGGGCGGGGGACCACGTTTTGCAAGCATAGAGAAGAGAGGGTATGACTGCAGCTGAGAATTTCCGAAGCATCATGTGGAGCGACAGGACAGGCAGCTTTCAAAAAGTGTTGCGCAGCCGATGAAACCATGCCACCCGACTGATTCGGAGCGAGACCTCTGCTGATAAATTGAAACCGACCATAAGTACACTGCCTAGGTATGAAAATTGGAACATCTATGGAAAGAGGGCATCGCTGTCGTACCCCAAAGTGAACAGAGAATGGCTCTGACTCTGGACCACGTCGCTTTACCCGTTCTTGCTCACCATAATGAAGGTCCTTAATGACCGTAAGCAGAATGGATCCCCGAAAGCACGAAGAACAACCTACAAACCTGGCCTACTGATGTTATCGTAGGCCTTCACCAGGTAAATAAAGCAGAAATGCAGGTTCTGTTGGAATTCCCTACATCTCTGCTGTAGCAGCCAGACAGAGAGTATGGCGTCTGTGCAGGACCGCCCCGGCCTGGCAAAACGACGTTGAATAATCCTTGCTAGTACCTGGGCTCTGGGTCGCATTAAGTACCTCGTCGCAACGTATACCGCGAGCTAGCACTCCGGAAACTCTGGCTTGAGAGGTGAATCCGGGCATTAATCCTCCTCCGCCCCACTCCCTCCTCCTCCGTGGGTGAATCTCTGGGCTCAGAGGTGAGCTTGGTGTGGTGGGGGAGCAGGGGGCGCGGGGTGTGGGAGAGTGACGGGGTTAATGGCTGTTGCTCCCATCTACATAAGCGACATCGACAGAGAGGGAGAGGGATGCAGAGAAAGGGAAGGGGAAGGCGAGAGAGGTGTGAGAGCGAGATCGGGAGGGAGGGGGTGAGAGGGCGGGAGAGAGGGGGGAGAGATGGTGAGAGTTAATTTTATTATGAATAACGCCAAATTCGCTATTTACAGGGCTACGAAAGTATCCATCGTGGAGCAATGCTCACCAAGCCACTGTCACATTTTCAAATCATTACTCTCCACTAGAGCGGGTGGGAGAATGAGAGGGTGAGGGAGTGAGGTGAAAGAGTGAGAGAACGCGTGATCGAGTGAGGGTGAGAGAGCGAGTGTGAAAGTGAGTCTTTTGTGTGTATTGGAACAAAAAGTAATTAAACATTTCAAAAAAATAAAAACGCTGTAAGGATGATTAAAACGAAGTTCGTAAAAATACAGAACTGTGACCTTTTCACTCATCGGCAAAAAAAGTTTGCGAGAATTCTCTCTCTCTCCCCGTGTTCACGTGGGTTTTCGCCGGGTACTCCGTTTTCTTCCCACAGTCCAAAGACACGCTGCTGCCTCGGTTAATTGTCCTGCTGAGTTAATTGCCTCCAGTGCTCGACGATGTACTGGCGTCACATCATAGGTGTGGCCCCGACTTGCGCCCTGTGTCTGCCGGGATAGGCTCTGCCCACCCACCCCCGCACCCCCGCGACCCTGTACAGGATTAACCCAGTATTTATAGTGGAGAGGGTGGAGGGTAGAGGGGAGAGGGTAGAGGGGAGAGAGTAGATGGGAGAGGGTAGAGGGTTAAGGGAGGGGGTGACACTGTCGGGTTTAAAAAAAAACCTCGACACCTCGGATCTTTTATGTGACGTGATGGCCGACCTTCCACAGAGCTTACACCACGACTTTGCAACTGTATGATAGGTTTATTTCAAAGCAACAAGGAAGCGTAAGATGGATATAATTCTCCAATACAAGTACGGAGCAACATAAGCTGTCAGCGGCTAGAAAAAACGCAACTGAGACTCTCCAGCAGCAGGCTTTGGGATTCACGTAAACACCCAAGTTTTCTCCCGGCAGACTGGCGTTTCCCAGTTAGCTACCTGTCAGAGTTGCTTGGGTGCTCGCTCGTGAGTCCCGTTCGTCACTCGAACGGCGCCCTTTATTCAGTTTTTCGCAGGAGGCCGTCCTCCTCCCCCCTTGTGAACTCATGACCTCTCTAACTAAAACACTTTAACTCCACATTCTTCATGTCCTTATCTGGTTGAGTTCCGCTTTGTAATTATTTTTATTAGTCTTCCACAGCACTCTCTCAGTTGTTTATTTTATCCTTGGCTTGACCCCCCCACACATAACTCTGGCTGCACTCTGGTTTTCTTATCTTATTTTAATTAGCTTTTTATTATATCGTCATTCCACTTGTTTATCTTACTTTGTTTGAACTCCAACCCTTCAGCCTTCTGGTTTCACTCAATGTCATGAAAATACTTTTCAAAAGCATTCAAAGAGGTCCCCTACGTACACTAAACAAAGATCCCACTGATAGACTTCAAAGATAATTGGGGCAATGTGTTTTTAGCGTGGCTGGTGAGGCTCAAGTCACATCTGACCAATTTTGCTCAACTAACCTTTGTCTCCACATATGGCCCCCACAACACCTAGTGTGAAATATGGTTCTGAAAAGGGGACTATAAAAAAAACAATAGACAAATAAAGAATACATATCTAATCAGTTAATATAGCAAATAAATAAACACAAAGCTATCTTCAAGGTGAAAAAAAGCTGAAATGATTATTTTAACTGAAGTTCGAAAAAAATGAACCGATGTTTTAACTGATCAGCAAAACAAAAAAGATTGTTACCGCGTGGTGCATCTGTACCCTTACCTGCCTGTCTCTGTCTCCCTCGCCGTGTCTCTGGCCCAGAGCAGGGGATCTCGTAAAACCGGACACATAGCCAAAGGTCGGTTTCTGCTGACAGCAATGCGAATGAGTTCTCCGAGGCTCGCCGCAAAAATACTCAGCATAGTGCGGAAGGCGTACGTGGATGTAGCAGGGAGCGCACCTGCCCTGAGTACTGGGGACACGGTAGCTCCTGCCGGACCATCTCCACCACAGCTGTTGGTGGCGCCAGTAAGGAAGAACCAACCCCTGGAGCCACACAGACCTGGACTGTGCACATTGCAATTTGAGAGAATATAGTTCTGCACTGTAGTGGCGTCCCGTCGTCGGGTGTATTCCTGCCTTACGCCCTGTGTTTCCGGGATAGGCTCCGGCTCACCGTGACCCTATATAGGATTAAGCGGTTTCAGATAATGAGATGAGATGAGACTGTAGAACGGAGGAAGCTGTACCTCTCTATGGCTCACTTCCATTACCAGAACATAACAACGACACATAAACGTCACGCCTGGGAAGGGGCACTGTCCCACAGTGGTCACGCAGTTCCACAGTGGAGACTCTTCTACTCCAGGCCATCGCACAAACATCAAGGAGACCTCCTGGAGCATTGCGGATGGGATTGTGAAGACCAACTCTCTCCTGGCACATTTAACAAACACGAGGCCAGAATGTGTTTCTGTGGAGACCGAAAGATAGTAGCCTATCAGTATGTAAAATGCAAATTCCTGGGTACTCTATTTAAACTCCTGATGAACATCTCATTTAAGTTCAAATCCATTTCTCCCCCACCTTATTTTTGGGTATAAAGGCAAAAAAAAGCAAAGAGCAAGAAGGTTTAATTAATTTTATGGTGAGTAACGCCAACCTCGTTATTTATAGGGCTATGAAAGTAGTCACAGAGGAGCAATGCTCAGCAAGCCACTGTCGCATTTTCAAATCGCTGCTCTCCGCCAGAATCTGGCTGGAGTTCCAACACGGGCATTTGATAGGGGGATTGAGATCTTTCTCCATTTACAGGGCTAGAGAGGAGGCGTTGTGCCACGTGTCTGATGAGAGGGGAACCTGCACATGAGTGAAGTTTTCACTCAATGCTGTCGTAGTGTCGGGACAAGGGGGGGGGGAGGTTGAAGTTAGGTCCTGGCGCTACGGGACTTCCTAGTTTTAATATTATTACTCTTCGGTCGTTCTCCAAGTTTTAAACATGACTGTATTATAAGGGGATGAGGGTGAAAGAGTGAGGATGAGAGAGTGAGAGAAAGGGTGAGAGAGTGAGAGGGTGAGGGTGAGAGAGTGAGGTTGGGAGAGAGTTAGTGTCTCTTCGTTTATATTGGGAATTTTTTTTAATAAAAAAAATAAAAATAATAAAAACGCTGCAAGGATGATTAAAACAAAGTTCGTAAATATACAGATCTGACGTTTTTCCTAATCGGCGAGAAAAAAGGAGAGGGAAGGGGAGGGGGGAGATGGTGAGAGAGGGAGAGGCGGGAGTGCTCTCCTCGGCGCGTCAGAGAACCGTGAATCTAACACATTGGCGACGGGCGATAGTTGAGCGAACCAAAGCAAAGTTTCAGGGCCCCAAGCGGCTCAAGGGAGCCGGGAATGATGAAGGAAAACACAAAGGAGGAGGAACATCAAACACCAGGTTCAGTTGCCGCCTTCACACAGCGCGGTAATGATCGTGCACAGCCAATTAATCTGTCGCACAGTTGCGCACACATCTCCAATGCAATAATCTACTACCTCGCTGTGTCTTGTTACCATCTCCTCTTTCATCCCACTTGGAATGTATTAACTGGGACTGGGAGTGTGGGACTGGGAGTGTGGGACTGGGAGTGTGGGACTGGGAGTGTGGGACTGGGAGTGTGGGATTGGGAGTGTGGGATTGGGAGTGTGGGATCGGGAGTGTGGGACTGGAGTGTGGGATTGGGAGTGTGGGATTGGGAGCGTGAGACTGGAAGTGTGGGATTGGGAGTGTGGGATTGGGAGTCTGGGACTGAGACTCTGGGACTGGGAATGTGGGATTGGGAATGTGGGATTGGGAGTGTGGTCTGGAAGTGTGGGACTGAGAGTCTGGGACTGGGAGTGTGGGATTGCGAGTGTGGGATTAGGAGTGTGGGATTGGGCGTGTGGGATCGGGAGTGTGGGTCTGGAAGTGTGGGACTGGGAGTGTGGGACCGGGAGAGTGGGACCGGGAGTGTGGGACCGGGAGTGTAGGACCGGGAGCCTGGGAATCCATTGTCTCTCCTTTAGTTACCAGATCACGGCCCACAAACTGCTCCCTGGACCCCTTCCCATCCAAACTCATCCGGGCAAATTTCAAATCCTTTGTCATTTTCATCACTAATCTCTTTAATAACATACTTCGCTCTGGCATAGTTCCATCACTATTCAAATGTTTCGCCATTACACCTCTGCTAAAAAAGTGTTGGCCTCAATTGTAACATCCCTGATTATTATCTCCCCATCTCAAATTTACCATTCCTCTCTAAGGTCCTTGAACGTGCAGTAGCCACACAACTTCAAAAACACGTTCTCAACAATGACCTCTTTAATCTCTATCACTCTGAGTTCAGATTTGGCCATAGTACTGAAACTGCTCTGGTCAAAGTAGTTGATGACCTACTCGTCGCTGCTAATGAATGCTTGCCAAGTATTCTTGTCCTCCTGGACCTGAGCGCTGCCTTTGATACCGTTGACCACCTGATCTGACTGAAGCGACTGGAGGGTATAGGGGTCTCTGGCTGTGCACTGCATTGGCTGAACTCCTACCTCTTCGACCAGAAGCAGTTCGTCAGCCTCGGAGGATAAATCTCAGAGATATGTCTTGATTTGTCTGAAGTTCCTCAGGGTTCAGCTATCTGCCCACTCCTCTTCAGCATCTACAAACAACTACTTGGCCATATCCTGCGCAGCCTCAATCTGAGCTACCATTTTTATGCCGTTGACATCCAAATCTATATCAACGCAAAGTCATCCATCAATGTGTGAACAGCCGAATAAAGAATATGGCGTCTGTGCAGAACCATCTCAGCCTGATAACACATTAGGAATCTGCAAGCCTCTCTCCAGCATGGCTGGTAAGGCGATGTTGAATAATCCTTGCTAGGAACTCTCCTGTCAAACTGAGGAGCTAGACGCCCCTGTATTTGCTACAATCAGTGTGATCCCCCTTCTTGGAGAGGATAACTACCAGGGCATCATACCTGTGGTCCAGATATCTTGGATAATGTCACATATGGCAGTCTATACAGAAACGCCACTCTTCCTCAGCAGATCGTTGAGGAGATGATCTCTGCCTGGTACTTTTCATGGTCTCGGGGTCTGGATCGCCGTGGTACCTCCTCAGCAGATGGTATCTCAGCCAGCCATTCGCAGGGGGCAGCTACCCGTTCCAAAGTTTAAGGCACTGCAGCCTCATCAGGGTCGTCCCCATCTTGCTCCATAATGTTCTTTAGGAGAAGAGGTTTCACCTCCCCCAAAGAAAGGCTCTGCAAACGTGCAAACTTGGGGGTTCGAGATTGGATTACCATACATTTCCTTAACCATTGTAATGGGTGTGACGCTGTAAGTTACTGATTTGATGGAATTAAAGAGACATTTGTGATCACGGGCTACTGAGGTAGACTCCATCTCGTCAGCAGCCCATAACTACCACTTATCCTTGCAATGCCACTCGATTCTCCAACGGAAGCCTGAGGTAAGTATCCTCATTCTGGGATGTGCAATGTTGTGGCCTGTGGGAGTGGGCCTGTTGCTTTCAACTCAACTAGCCGAAACATCTATTCTGTCATCTAAGGTTTCTGGGGAAATCTATACCGTGAAACCAGTGCAGTCATTCCAGCAACGAGCCACAGTCCTGAACATCACCCATTTCCCCTCGATATCAGGAGAAGGGGGAAACGATGCCAGCCATAACTGCAAGAAATATTGAAATTCAGGCACGCACCTTTGATGAGCTAGCCAAGATCAGGCCACTGTGGGTTTTAATAGGGTCTTGGGTGGACGTCCACTACCACTGTGGAAGAAGGGCAGGTGCACCTTACTGATGACAAGTCGATAGTCAGAGGGCATATCCGCTCTGCGGCATATCCTGGTATCAAGGACATAGGCCCACATCTGCTATTGCATCACTACATAGTTCAGCAGATGCCTTTACTTGAACCTTGCATGTTTCCATAATATTGTGTGGATGCATCACAAACGGAAGAGCGTGCTGGTATTACAAACCCATGGGCTGCACAGAAGTCTCGCAGCCCATGCCTGATAATCTATCCCGCCCAGGTGTCTGAATCATAACTCCATTCGGGCATTAAAGTCACCAAAGAGGATGACTTTATGCCGAGGGGCCACCTTCGTCAACGTCGGTGATAGGTGATCATAGAAAGCATCTGACGTTAACTTTACCTGCATCCTTCCACTGATTGTCAGCTTCGGTGGGGGTGTAAGCCATTTCCATCGGGCAGTGGGGCAACGCTCTCTTTTGCAAGAATGGAAGCTCCACGCTCCCGCTTCACGAGATAATAGATGTTTGTTATTGAGAGCAGTGAGCTTGCCAGCTCTGGTTGCTGGATTCCTGCGGTACAACCAACACTCGAATTAATCAACCTTCGAACTGATCTCATCTCATTATCTGAAACCGCTTAATCCTATATAGGGTCACGGTGAAGCCGGAGCCTATCCCGGAAACACTCAATGTTCAAACTGATCAATGTTGGAACTGATCAACCTTCGAACTCATTAATGTTCGAACTGACCAAACAGTAGCACGAAATTTAACAGGAGAGGAATCGCACTCTCGCCGAAATCGTATTGTGCTGGGTGCGGCAACAGAGCGTACGCTGTGTGCGGGGGCTGTGTGCGGGGGCTGTGTTCTGGGTCTCTTTGCGGGGGCTATGTGCGGGGGCTGCGTGCGGGGGCTGTGCGCGGGCTGCGTGCGGGGCTGTATGCGGAGGCACTAGGATGTTTATGATTTGATTCACTCCTGTCTTGTTGCCACCTGTCCCAGTTTTTTCCGAGAATATTTTTTGTTTTCGGCGACTATGCAAGACAATCTGTAATACCCTCTGGGACATTAAATATCCTGGATTTTTCCTGGCATCTTGAATACCGGCGGTTCCTATGATTCATCTCCGTTAGATGTTTCACAAATACGTCGGGGGGCCCCCACGTTCTAAGTCGACACACGTTCCCTCTTCCAAAGCTGTGAACTATTCCACAATGCGTGAGGTCTTGCGTTGTGCAGACATTAGCAGAGGCCGCATTGTCTTAATCGTCCAGTAAGTCCTTGCATTGGCTACATCTACACAGCGGTTACCACCAGTTCACTTCACAAGGTAATCACACTCGAGACGAAGCAGCTTACCGACCCTGCTTTGCAGAGTGAGGCTGTAGAGTCTTAATGACTCGTTCGCTTATCTCATCACGTAGGTCTACACTGCGCGATGGCAGGGTGGGTGTCTGTGCAGTGGTGACACCCGCACCTCGCTACTCTCTGCTCACATTCATTGAGGACCTTGATGGTGGATAGGCCCGGGTAAAAATACATAGCCAGGAGTCGGAGCCATTCTCTTTCCACTTTGGGGTGTAGCAGAGATCTCCTCTGGCTTCTACATTATTTGATATCTTCGACAACGTAGGTAGAGAAGATTTCCATGTGCTGTTCCAGTGGAATCTCCATCTTAGTGCAGCCATTCCAGCTACAGGTAAAATGGGAGGCTGATCGATGCCCGGATGCGGCCAAGGAATGACTCCCTATTGGTCAACCATGTTATGTATACTGAGGAGGAGTTTGCTGAACCTAGAATGCACCACTAAGAGATGTGTGTGTACCATCTGCCCTACCAAAATAATAATATAATAATAATTGCACTTCAATATCGATTTTCACCCGAGGGTTACGAAGCGTTACACAGAGCTGTGGAGAGAATGGCATGTCAGCAATAAGAACGACATAATGGCAAATCAATAACAATGCCTAAGCACGTACCTGGATATTCTGTACCACTAAGCACTCCACTCCTTCACCTCCCCATGAGTGATTGGACAGTGTGGAGAGTGTGGCGTGTTGGGTTTAAGCAGACTGGATAGTGTGAGGAGCTCACAGATCATTTAAAGATCATGACACGTTCCCATCAGTGAATTTCTCCGGCAGGCGGAGGCTGCGTTGGATGGGTCATGTAGGTCGCATGCCCAATCACCGGATGCCAAAGAAATTTATGTGTGGTCGGTGGCTTTACGGGCGCAGCACGGGCTGGATAAGAGATGGACTGATGTGGTATAGAAGGATGTGAAGCTGATGGCCCCTGTCGATGCTGGCACCAGCGGTGTCAAGATCGACCTCTGTGGAGGAGGATCGTGAAGGACGCTACTGGGCAGCTAGCGGGAGTCACCCTCCAACAGCAATAAAGGGCAGAGGAGCCACGCTCACAACAACGAGCGGAGCACCATGCGGATAAAACTAATGGAATTGGCGCAGTAGCGAGTACAGTATATGCCAGTCATCTTGTTAAGGTCTACTTAACAAGTCAGCAACACATTTGAATGATTTGATCACCATACACATGAACAAAGTAAGCCTTAGAAGCTCAAAGTACTTTCTGCTAATTGTTCCTAGGTTCATATCAAGATATGGGGAAAAAACTTTTGTGGCGGCTGCATTTGACCCTTCGCATGGCCTGAAAAGTGCATCTGACCTGGCACAGGCGCCGTGAAGACGTTACCGCCGCTTAGTGTCGAACGGTTGTTGTTGCGCTGTGTTTCCGCGTGTCTGTGTGTCCACGTGCGTGTGTGTGTCCTGTGGTTCTGCTGCGCACAACTCCCTCCTCCACTCTCGCTCCTCCTCGTCCTCGGCGAGGAATGCGGAGACTTGAGATGAAAGTGTTTGGAGTGGGGCTCCTGGCTCTGTGCAGGTCTGGTTGGGAGCAGCGAGGGAGGGGAGAGCGGGAGCCGAGCGCGAGAGAGGAGCGAGAGGCGCGAGAGAGCGACGGAGAGGAGCGAGAGGCGCGAGAGAGCGAAGGAGAGGAGCGAGAGGGCGCTGCTGCTGCATTCGCCAGAGACGGATATAGATTTATTGAGCCACTCGCTCCGCGCGTCTCGTTGCAGAAAAAAAAAAGCAATTAAAACGCTTTAATGTGAAACAAAGGATTAAGGCTCCGCTTCGCGCTGCGACCTGAATTACCGTCCACTCGAGCCCTCCCTAGGCCTCGACCTCAGCCCCCCCCCCACTCCCCGTTCACGCGGCCAAGACTCGGCGCTTTCGAGTTGGCGATCACGCCGGCGATTAACGAGCAAATCCAGTCTCTGTCCGCTGCTTGATAACCGGCGTCGGATGAACGCGGCGCTGTGCTCGCTGCTGCGCTGATCGTGCTTAGGTCGGTTTCTTTTTAATTGATGCTGGAAGGAACCGTTGAGATATACAGCTCTTTTTAACAGTTGTCCGGCGAGGGAAGGGGTAAGCAGGTTTTCAACAGCTTTAGGGTGCCATTTTACGAGGACAAGTAACTTGGGCGGGGTGGTTTTTGGACTGCGGGAGGAAACCAGAGTACCCGGCGAAAAGCCATGCGGACACGGGGAGAGAGAACACGCAAAATCCACACGGAAAGGCAGCCGAGCCTGGAATCGAACCCGGGTGTTCTTGCTGTGAGGCCCAGTGCGCACGGTTTGCCAGACGAGCGCCTCTCAATCCGTGCAGGGTCGCTGCCTGACGGGCGGGGCTTGCCAGGTGTTGTGGTTCACGATCCGACTGAACAACTCCCCGATCCCGGAGAGAGGCATTGGGGGCCTCAGTGTGGTTGTGATCTCTCCGCGTAGTGAGTGGCGGTGTCGAGATACAGCGACCCGCCGCGTGGTGTCGCTCACAGACTCGATATCGCACAGTCCCCTCTCCTGCTGCTGCTGCTCTTAATGCTGCTTTCATTGCTGCTGCAACTGCTGCTGCTACTGCTGCAACTGCTGTTACTACTGCTACTGTAACTACTGCTGCAACTGCTGGTGCAACTGCTGTTACTACTGCTGGTGCAACTGCTGCTATTATTGCCGTTGCTACTGCTGCTGCAACTGCTGCTATTATTGCTGCTGCTACTGCAACTGCTGCTGCAATTCCTGCTGCAACTGCTGCTGCTACTGTTGCTACTACTGCTGCTATTATTGCCGCTGCTACTGCTGCTGCAACTGCTGATGAAACTGCTGCTATTACTGCTGCTGCAACTGTAACTGCTACTGCAACTGCTGCTGCAGCTACCGCTGCAGCAGCAGCTGCTTCTTGGAATTTCAAGTGGGTGGTAGCCAAAGCCATTTCGCGGCGCGAGCGGTGGCTGAGCGTGATGCGAGGCGCGCACCGTCCTCGCTCCAGCGGAGTCTCCAATCAATCCCCGAGGTGCAGGCGTCACTGTCAATGCGCTCGGACGCCACTCAGCCCCCCCCCCTCCACCCCCCACCCCGCGCCTCAGCCCCGCGTCTCAGAGGCCTGGATCCTGTCCACGGTCGAAATCGAATCTCGTGGGTGGCTGTCAGCTGAACGTGGCGTCTATGCCACCATGGAGGTTGGTTCGACTGGAGTTCGAGTCCGGCCCGGGGCGTGCGGCTGAGCCGCTTAGGTCGGTGGGTTGTGAAGAAGCTCCTCGTGTTTGCCTGATGGAGATGTTCCCTCCACGCGGACTCTGAGACCCCGCGAACCGCTTGCCACACAGCCGGTCGCTCGGATCATGAATTCGAGCGGTGGTGCAGGTGGAAGCGTTGTCGCCTCACATCAAGAAAACCCGGGTTCGACTCTCGGCTCGGGTGCCTTTAATGTGTGGTTTTCAAGTTCTCTCTCTTCCCGTGCCCGCGTGGGTTTTCGCCGGGTACTCTGGTTTCCTCCCACGATCAAAGACACGCCTCCGCTGTCGAGGTTAATTAGCCTGCTGAGTAAATTGCCCCAAAAAAGTGTGCCCTGCGACGTACTGGCGTCACATCCTGGGTTTTCCCCCGCTATTCGCCCTCTGTCGGCCGGGATAGGCGCTGCCCCCCTCGCGACCCTGTACAGGACTAAGCGGGTATTGATAATGAAAGAATGAATGAGGACTCCGATTGCCTTCTACAGTCCGAAGATACACGTTGCCTAGGTGAACGAAGTGGAGGCGACGTCCCCACGACGCCTGAGCGAGGCCACGTGCGCTTTGAGGCGACGCGAAGTGCCGATGGTTCGCTGACAGGAAGCCACCAGACCCAGGTGCCAGGGCTGATTGCCTTATATGACTGGCCGAGGTACCGCCTGTGCTACCTGTGTTCTCTACTGTGCCAACTCGCTGAGTTTGAGCTGCCCCGCACTCCGCTCGTTGTTGTGAGCGTCGTTCCAATGCCCTCCGTTGCTGTTGGAGGGCGACTGCCTCCAACTGCCCCGTAGCGTTCTCTCACGACCCTCCTCCACAGAAGTCGAACTTGAGCCCGCTGGTACCAGTCCTCAGCAAGTCCACTCAGCTCCACATCTTTCTGCAGCACATCGGTCCATCTCTTCTCCAGATCGTGCGCGCTCGTTTAGTCCCTTCTCGCCGGCAAAACAGAAGCCACTTGGCTATGCGGTAGCTGAGAGTGTGGGTTACATGAACCAGCCACCGCAGCCTCGCCTGCCACAGGAGCTCCCATGATAAGAACCTGTCCAGATCTTGCAAAAGATCCATGGCTGGGCCTAGCGCTGTGGAGGCAGCGGTGAGGGTTGGTGGAACACGCACATATCGTACGGATGGGTGGCGCAGCAGTAACATCTACGTCCTGCCCGAGAGAGTTCGATTTTCGCCTCGGGTGCATTTTTGTGTGGAGTCTGTGTTCCCCCCTGTTATGCGTGGGTTTCCTTGGGGTTCTCCGGTTTCCTCCAACAAAAACAAAACACACTCGTTAAACAATTAATCGATAATTTATAATACTTCCTGCCTCCGTGCCCCGTCCACGATCAGACGCAGAATGTATAAATTGTAACATCAGTTATTAAATTCCAATTCCTCCGCGCTGGCCAGCAGGAGGCGGTACAGCAAACGGACTCATCTCCGTCTGTTCCATCTGCATGCAATGTTGCACGCAATTCCCTCGCAGGCACCCAGGCGTTCTCCTGGTGCCTGCTTCCTCGCTTTCGTGAGCTGCTGAACACATCTTAATATACAATTGGGCAATTGTTGGCGCCGGCTCGCTGCCGTTTCACTGTCGGTACGCGTGTCTACCGAGGAAAGTCTCACCGAGTCTCACGACTCATTTTCACGAGGGTCCTACCAGGTCTCTCAGAGTCTGAATGGTCATCAATTGCCGCTGCTGCCTCCATCGTGCGATTTGCGGGGAAGTGTCTCCTCGTTTGTCTGTGGGGGTTCTTCCGACACCTTGAGCTGCTCTCTACCCAGCGTCGCGCGGTAGAGCCGCGCGCCCTCGTTCACGATGCTCATGATTCCGTGGAGCGCCGCCGTGATGGACGCGGTCTGAGTGAGGGAGTCTCGCCGTCGCGACGAGGGATCGCCGAGCGTTGCCATGGAGAATCCCACCCGGGCGCGGGTGGGAGTGCGGGGAAGGAGATCGTGGATCCCCCCACGCATCCTCGAAAAACTCGCATCGCCGGCAAAACGCGCAGCCTCCTAACGAGCGCCCAATTACGGGGAGCGCGAGAGCCCGTCAATCACTGACACGGCCACCTCCACCTCTCCCGCCTGGGCCGGGCCCCTCTCTAATTACGGTGGCCTCCCCTCCCCCCTCCGCTCTCTCCCGCACTCGTTCTGCCCCTCTCTCCCTGCCCTCTCCCTGTCTCTCTCTCTCTCTGGCCTCTCTCTCTCGCTACTTGACAAACCACGAGCTGGTCGATTGCGCGATGCTGCCAAGCTATTGTCAGAGCCGGTGGGCACACGGTGGCAGCGCGCACCTCGCGCCTTCGTTTCACAACAAACTCTTGAAGGGCATGGAACGGGAGCGCACTCTCGCGCTGCGCTTCACCCCCGTGAGGGTAGCGGTGGTGAAGGGACCTGGTGGACACGCGCCCGTGGGAAATGGAGGCGTGCGGCGGACGTTTCTGCCGCGCGCAAGCCTGCGCTCTGTACTCTTTAAGGAGAGTTCCTTAAAGTAGTAGAGCACTGCAGAGGGGGTGGCGTTACAGGATGTCTGCAAGCGAGTGCTGTGCACGCACTGCGCGCAAGCACTTCTGCACGCTGGTGGAGGTTAGCGAGGTACAAGACCCGCAACGATCTGTTGCAGGGTGACGCG
>JAZEWT010000032.1:798858-809478 GCA_036362905.1 Mordacia mordax | reverse complement strand
CACCGTTTACCGCTCTCCCCCGTTCCTGTATCCCCCGTTCGACAACGCACCACGGCTCGCAGCCTCGCACCGCTTTGACGAGGTTCGACTCCTCCTCTCAGCCGAGCGGCACGCACGCGGAGTGATGTCACTCACGCTTCACAGCGACAAGCGTACGGGTTCGAATCGAGGTCCGGACGCCTGTTTGCATGGAGTCCGTGTTCCACCCCCCTATCCGCCTAGATTGTCGCTGGGTATTCTGTTCTCCTCCCACAGTTGAAGCAATGTAACTGATACTCTTCAAACCGCATCCAACTACTGAAACAATGCTCGGATCACACAGAGCCGTAATGTGGTTAAACTTTGGCTAAAACTACACTGCTATGGGTACTTTTTTTGCCAGTAAGAGTTATACAAATTAAGAGGCTCTACCCATTTTTTCTGGGTAAAGCAAACAACATGCTTTAACACCAACGTGTGTAGTTTTTGCAAACTTGGGTGTTTTAAAGAACTTAACACTATTATTGCCAGAAAAATGGGTAAAGCCTCTTCTTTAAAAAAAAAAACTACACTGTTTGGCTGATAATGTCTTAACACACAGAGGACGCAGTACGTGGTAAACGACTTCCCGTATGGCTCCCTGCCCTTGGAGTCGTTCTCTCTGTTAGACAGTGGACAAAACTGCGCGGTAGCACGTGTTGCGTTGTGCACTATCATTGTCTCTGTGTGTACCACCGTACCAGCAGGGTGTCGCAATCATTTTATACCAACAGCGATCCGGCACGGGCGGCACGGTGGCCCAGTGGGTAGCGCTGTCGCCTCACAGCAAAAATACCCGGGTTCGAATCTCGGCTCGGGTGCCTTTCTGTGTGGAGTTTGCATGTTCTTCCCGTGTCCGCGTGGGTTTTCGCCGGGCATTGCGGTTTTCTCCCACAGTCCAAAAACATGCTGCTGCATAGATTTATTGGCTTGCAGACTAAATTGACCCTAGTGCCCGGTGATGGACTGGCGTCTCATCGTGGGTATATCCCTGCCTTGCGCCCTGTGTCTGCCGGGATAGGCTCCGGCTCACCACGACCCTGTACAGGATTAAGCGGTGTCTGACAATGAGATGAGATGAGCAATCCGGCACACCACATGCAGGATAGCTCTCGCCACGATGCTTCCCGCGGTGCGAGCAGATCCATCCACGCGCCGCTCCATCTCCACGAGGAGGCGCCTCGCTCACAAACCCTCGCCTCCTCCTCCTCCTCCTGCTGCTCAGCAACAGCCGCGGCGACCACACACGCCGACACCGTCACCCGCTACTCACAGAGAGGAAATGACTTCGCACATGTTCGTGGTTCTTAGCTGTAGCGCACATCAGCAGTAGTTGCAACAGCAGAAGTAGCAGTAGCAGCAGCGTGGTATCATCGCTGATGCTTCGTGGCTTCGGTCATCTGACCTCCCGCGCCTCACTCGCCGCCTCCAGGTCCTCTCCGCTGGAATCATCAGCGTGGCGCGGACAAGGAGCGTCCGTGTTGAATTCACGGCTTCGGCGTCTGCACGCGTGAACGTCGATGTTCCCCCAGTGGGGTTCCTCCTCGTTCACCCGGTATCCCACGCTCACTACCAGCACTACGCCAAACGCACACAACGCACGCGCATTCGCAGATTTTAAATATAATTTAAATAACGTAATAAGTAACGCGCCGTGATAATTCCTCGCCGTGGCAATAAACTTGAGAACTCATCGGAAACCCACGCAGGAGAGGGGGAGAACATACAAACTCTACACAGAAATGCGCCCGAGGCCGGCTTCGAACCGCCTCGGGAATGACCATCTTTCTGTGGGGCGCAAATCTCACCACTGAACAGCCGCCCTCAACACATGTTCACGTCTCTACGGGGCTGACGTGCGGCCGCGTGTCGCAGCCAACCACTCGTGTGGCACTCACCTTGCATCGTCCCCACGTCACACGCAGAGAGCGCAGAACGACTGGTGTTGCTCGGGCAGCGCACAGCCAGGCAACGGGCTTGGCGGGCAGAGGTCGCGAGTCACGGGGAAGGAAGTCAGGGGTCAGGATCGACCCCTGTGCGTGCGCTCGTGGGAGTCACCGTGATGGGCCTCGGATGTTCATCGCATCAACGATTGGCTCCTCACGCACGGTCGTTCAGCACCGCGGACAGCGCCGTTATCGCTATGCGCTCTACAGACGATGGGGGTCTCTGAAGTCTCAATGCCCAGATCTGGTCTCTGCAACCACACGGCCAATGCAGGATGATCCTGCATTGGCGAATTCGGCCATTTGCATTGGTTACAGTCTCTCTCGGTGTAGGATGAAGGCGGACAAGCCCCGAGGGAATACTGACGGGGCAGCATTCCCTCGGCACGTCTCCGCCTTCATCCTACACTGCAGTCTCCATACATCGCGCGGCCCGACCACGCGATATGTGGAGACTTCAGGGCTGCGGCCATCCACCGGCGCCCCGGCCAGGCAGGTTTTTCTCTGTTTAGCTTCTGAGAGCTGCTCACATCGGCGCAGTGGTAATGTTCGTTCGGGTTTTGAGGCGGTTCGATTACAGACACGAGCGCCTTTCCGCGTGGAGTTTTATGTTCTCCCCGTGTTCTGCATGGGGTTTTTTTTTTGGATACTCCGGTTCCCTCCCCTGACTAAAAAGACAATGTAACTGATATGGCCCCAACCGCATTCCATTACTGAAACATTAACCACCAATTATTCATCTCGGGGGCGGCGCGGTGGCTCAGTGGTTAGCGCTGTCGCCTCGCAGCAAGAAGGTCTCGGGTTCGAATCTCTCGGCTCGGGTGCCTTTCTGTGTGGAGTTTGCATGCTCTCCCCGTGTCCGCGTGGGTTTTCGCCGGGTACTCCGGTTTCCTCCCACAGTCCAAAAGCATGCTCCTGGATAGGTTGTTTGGCTCGCAGACTAAAATTGTCCCGCAATGCCCGGCGATGGACTGGCGTCCCGTCGTCGGGTGTCTCCCTGCGTGCGCCCTGTGTTTCCGGGATAGGCTCCGGCTCACCGTGACCCTATATAGGATTAAGCGGTTTCAGATAATGAGATGAGATTCATCTCGGATCACAGAGCAGTAACGCGGCCGACACTTGGCAGGACGGTCCTGACAGATGAGTCGGTGAGACCCTCCTGGAGCACGGAACCGACTGAATGATAATGGGTATCGCTCTCCAGAGCTGAGTGCGGTTATGGGGAGCGGTTATTGTACATCGAGCCGTGACGAACCTACATCAGTGAATAGTCATGGGTAAGCGTGGTGGAGTGGTGGCGCGGTGGAGTGGTGACGCGGTGGAGTGGTGGCATAGTAGTGTGGTGGCGTGGCGTGGCAGCGTGGTGGCGTGGCGTGGGAGCATGGTGATGTGGTGGCGTGGCGTGGTGGCCTGGTGGCGTGGTAGTGTGGTGGCGTGGTCGCGTGGTGGTGTGGCGTGGTCGCGTGGTGGTGTGGCGTGGTGGCCTAGTGGACTGATGGCGTGGTGGCCAGTGGCGTGACGGTGCGAGCTCGAGTCGAGGAGGAGGAGGAGGCCGCCTCGGCTACGCCATGTCTTCCCAGGACCTCACGGCCGCCTCCACAAACACTTGCAATTCGCTTGGACTCAGCTCGATAATTGTCACCTGTGTGACTTTATTCTCTCCTCGGCTTGCCACGTGTTCCAGATTTTTGTAAATCAGAGGTGGGAACTCCTTCACCTTCCCGTTTCTGCGAGGACCGTTCCGATTATTGTCAGTTTGTATACAAGCAGGAAGGAGCCTTTGAGCCATGCATCTCTTTGAAAAAATATGTCCATCAGAGAGATGTAACAACATCTCAGGAAATGCGGGGTAATTTATGCAGGAGTTTCCGGAGAAAAGCCACGCGGACATGGGGACAACATGCAAACGCCACACAGAAAGGTACCAGAGCTACGAATCGAACTTGAGGCCTTGTTACAGTGAGGCAGAAACGCCACTCACCTCGCCACCGTGTCCGCTGACTCACGCTTGTTTTACGTCTTAATGATATCGCAAAGATAACATTCCTAGAAATATAACCAAGTGTGCTGGGGGCCTGCGTTAGAGTTCCAAAAGTATAGACACGCACCAGTCACCCTCGAGTAAATTGTCTCACGGTGCATTCAGTGCAATGTTTTGAAGTACAGTTTATAACGCGTGGCACTTATTCGATCAATTTAGAAGACATTCATTGAATTAAGAACGATTGAGAGCCGCGAGGGAACTTCAAAACAGGCGGTGGAGTCACGCGCGTGGTTATCCATCGTCAACCCGCCAGACACTGCGCTCTATACATAATGATATCGGCCTATTCATTAGCGTATTTTTTTTTAGTTGTGGGAGAAAACCGAATGACCCGGCGAAAAGCAAAACAGGGCGGAGTAATACACAAACTCCACACGGAAAGGCGGCCGAGGCCGAAATAGAAACGCCTCTGGCGCGCATGTAACCGCGACCCCACTCTACCGCCCAATAACTAAAACATTCGGAGGGTGTTTGCGCGGCGCGATAATCCAAGACCCCTCCCCTCCTGATTTAAGTGTTCGTTTTTGTGAGGGGACAGGTCTTTATTAAAGGGGCTTAAAGATGCAGATAGGCCATGAGACAAATTTCATGGCTCTATGCACATGGCAGCACGAGGCCGCTGGATGCAATCATCTACAGCGCCCTTCGCCGGGACCAATTTAACGGCATTGCTTGAAGCACGGCACCGTGAAAATGCCATTCCCACAAAGAAAATTATGCATGACGCCGCAATTTTTCATCTTGTTTCTGATGCGGCGGCCCCTTGTGAATAAATAAATAAATATAAGCACACCACCGCGTAAATAAACAACGAGAGGACCTGGGCGGAGGCGGGGGAAGCGGAGGCCCTGCTTAAATTTGGAGGAGGCGCCGAAGTGGGCGAGCGGCAGGGGAGGGGAGCAGTTGTTCTCACAGAGATTGGAGCCCCCTGCAGACTGGAGCCTCATAGAGATTGCACTCTCCACACAGACTAGAGTTTTCTACAGACTGGAGCATCATACAGGCTGGAGCCTCCTGCAGAATGGAGCCTTATAGAGACTGGACTCTCCCATTGACTGGAGCCTCCTACAGACTGGAGCCTTCTAGAGACTGGAGCCTCCCACAAACTGAAGCCTCATACAGCATAGACTCTCCCACAAACTGGAGCCTTTCCAGAGACTGGAGCCTTCCAGAGACTGGAACTTCATATAGACTGCACTCTCTTAGACAGTGAAGGCTCCCAGATATGGAGCCTCCCACAGGCAGGAGCCTCACAGAGACTCACTCTTTCACAGACTGGAGCCTCCCAAAAATGGAGCCTTTCAGAGACTGGAGCCTCAGAGACCAAAGACTCCTACAGACCGGACGCTCCTGGAGGCGTCTAGAGACTGAAACCTCCTGCAGGCTGGAGACTCTTTGGGATAGTCTGGTTGTCCTATTTATACACTCGGCCCCGTCTTGGGCACGTGGAATGTCCACCACTGGCTCAGGGCTGGGAGCACCGTCTCTTTGTCAATCTGAGCAGAAGAGCACTCCGATATTACGTGTTCGACTTGTTGCCAAAGCAGAGAGTTCGGGCTTATTTTCCCAAAGTTAGTTCTGTAAACGTCTCTGATGCATTCACGCGTTTTAACTTCGTATACATAACGATCGCTTCGAAAATCTGCTCTCCAGGGACAGCCGCGTTGATCGCTCCCTCTCTCTCCATTACTACATTTCGCCTCACACGTTAAGGGAATCCTCAGGTTCTGTGTGTGTGTCAAAGGGGGATTCCTGGCGCTGATCCCACACTGATCCCACGCTGACCCACATTGACCTCCCACTGACCCCATGTTGACCCCGCGCTGATTCAATGCTAACACCACACTGATCCCACGGCGACGCCGCACTGATCGGCACTGACCTCAGGTTGACCCCACGGTGACCCCATACTGATCCAGTACTGACCCGCACTGACACAACACTGACCCTATGTTGTTGTTGGGCTGTCCCAACGTTTACCCAAAAGTGACCCCCCCCACTGACCCCGCTCTCATCCCACACTGACCTCCCACCGATTCCACACTGACGCAACACTGACCCCGTGCTGATCCTATGCTGAATCCGCATTGACCCCACACTCATCCCACACTGACCCCATGCTGACCCTATACTAACCTCCTGGTGAAGATGTGCTGATCTCACGGTGAACCCGCACTGAACCTACACTGACCCCGCAATGATCCCACCCTGACCCTAAGCTGACCCTGCACTGACCCATGCTGATCCTTCGCTGACCAGCACAGTGATCCCGCCCTCACTCCACACTGAACCCACATGGATCCTATGGTGACTCCACCCTGAAGCCACACTGATCCGAAGGTGACCCGACACTGACCTACACTGACCCCAACCTGACCGCATACTGACGCCGCACTAACCCCAAGCTGATGCAGTACTGACCTCGCACTGACCCCAGTAACCCCACAATAACCCAGCACTGATCCCATGTGATCCCATATTGATCTCGGCGCTGACCGCATACTGACCCCACTCTGACCCTACAGTGATCCCGCATTGACCCCAGGCTGACCATACACTGATCCCGCACTGATCCCACACTCACCCCCACTGATCCCGTACTGACCCCACACTGACCCCACACTGACCCAACAATGACCCCACGCTGAACCTGCTGTGATACCACGGTGACCCCACACTGATCCCGCATTAACCCCATGCTAACCTCGCGCTAACCCTGCACTGAGCACATGCTGACCCCGTCCCAAACCGGATCTTTTCTCACAGCAAGTTGACCTCGGGTTCAACTCCCGGCTCGGGTACCTTTCTTGTGTCGTTTGCACATTTTCCCTGTGTCTACGTGTGTTTTCGTCGAGTTTCTCCGGTTTCTTCTCACAGTTCAAATACATTGTGCCTAGGTTAATCGTCCTGACTCATTTTCCTCCTGATGCCCCATGGTGTAAGTACTTGCTTACCCCTTCCCGTAGAACAACTGCTACAAAGAGTAATGTAGTTCCTTCCAGCATTAAATTTAAACCAACTCGACCCCAAGCGCCCTCTCGGCGGGACAGGCGACTATCGGCGTGGACTCGGTGACCTGGTCCCGACTCTAGAGCAGAAAATAACGAGTACGAGTTAAACGAGCTGCTCCCCCCGGGCGAGTCACAGAGGCCACGGGAACGAGCCCACTCGGCCCCTAGGGGGTGCCAGGTCGCCGGTGTTTGATCAGCGTTATTGACCCTCGTGCGGCCGGAGAGCCCCCCCCTCTCTCTCTCTCTGGCGTGATGGAGCGAGCCCACGGCATCGGGGACGAAATGAAACCAAATCCTAACAACACTGCGCTCATCTCACTCACGAGCCACAGGCAGACTCACAGACTGGAGCCTCCTACAGACTGGACCCTCCTACAGACTGGAGCCTCCTATAGGCTGGGACCGCCTACAGACTGAGGCCTCCTACAGACTGGAGCCTCTTACAGACTGGAGCTTCCTACAGACTGGAGCCTCCTACAGACTGGAGCCTCCTACAGACTGGAGCCTCCTATAGGCTGGGACCGCCTACAGACTGGGGCCTCCTACAGGATGGGACCGCTTACAGACTCGGGCCTCCTACAGACTGGAGCCTCAAACAGACTGGAGCCTCCTAAAGATTGGAGCCTCCTACAGACTGGAGCCTCAAACAGACTGGAGCCTCAATAGACTGGAGCCTCCTAAAGACTGGAGCCTCCTACAGACTGGAGTCTCAAACAGACTGGAGCCTCCTACAGACTGGAGCCTCAAACAGACTGGGGCCTCAAATGGACTGGAGCTTCCTAAAGGCTGGAGCCTCCTACAGACTGGAGCCTTAAACAGACTGGAGCCTCAAACAGGCTGGAACCTTCTACAGACTGGAGCTTTTTATAGTCTGCAACCTAATGCAGACTGGAGCCTCCTGAAGACTGGAGCCTCCTACAGACTGGAGTCTCTTGACTACTGGAGCCTCTTACAGATTGGAGCCTCCTATAGACTGGAGTCTACAGTCTGCAGGAGTTAAGGAATGGGGGGGGCATCGCTTTCTTATCTCGTTATGCGGTGTCTCGTGGTGTCTCGTGATATGGTGACTCAATGCACAAGGGTAATGATTGACCAACGAGCCGTGCGTGACTCACCCTCACGGACTATTGGGGTTATAAGGAGCACGGCGTGAAGGGGCGAGAGAGTTCTCCAGGGGAATTGGAAGGAGGAGGCAGCGTCGGCATGTAGCTGGGCGCGCTGGGCCCGTGGGGGGGGGGGTCGGTGTGCAGCGATTATCCCGGCCGTGATATGTTGTGTTAATAAAGCATCGAAAACCAAGAAGTCTCTGCTCATCCCTGGTCGCTGGCTGATCTATCGTGGAGTGAATGCTGTTCCTCGCCATGGTGTTGCCGCTGTAAGCCGTTACAAAGCCCGGAGTCGCGGCCGTTGCGACACACCGCAAACGTCACGGAGTGGGTTTCCTCCGGGTCTTCTGCTTTCCTCCCACATCTAAAAAAAAGACTCATTAATTATTGGCCGATAACATCATAACATAGCGCTGCGTCTGGCAAATGCTGGTGCCGGCTGAATCCATGGCTGTCTTCCCCTCGGCCCTCTCTGGTTTCCTCACACACTATCATGATGTTTAATGCCACAGGTGGAGAGCGCACATTATGATCACATACTAGACAGTGGATGTGTGTTGCTCTTTAATACAAAAAGGGAATAAACAGGTAGCGAAGTGAATGGCTCGCTAACATCATCTATTGGCCCCGGTGCGTTACACATTTGTATGGCACCGTCAAGTGGATTCGGACTGGCCAATGGTCAGTAAGAGGACGAAATATAATTTGCGGGTCGAGAGTGTCTGGGCGGTTGTCCTGGAGTTGTGAGAGGGTGCTCTGTGCGATCGGGAGCGTGTGTCTCAGTGCTCCAGCGCGGTGGCTCCACTGCTAGATGTGGCAGGCTCAGCGCTCTGTGCGGGCGGATCCACTGCTGGATGAGAATGGGCTTGCTTGCGTTAATAAACAGTTGACTCGAGACCAGAGTGCCGGCCTCGCTGAGTGGAAGGACGGAGGGCAGATCGACAAGACTGCTGCGCGCTGCGGAGGGGGAGTTGAGCCTCACTCCAACCGCGACACGCCGTCGCTCAGCGCAAGCGACGGTAACGAGGGATCGCCGTCTCCTCACACGGTGCAAGAGCGTACGGCGTCGATGAGCGTCATGACCCAGACGGTGCACGGCAGACGTAAGTCGCCCTGAATAAGGGTGTCTGATAAATTATAATTAATAATAATCTTAAACGAGGGCGGCGCGGTGACCCAGTGGTTAGCGCTGTCGCCTCACAGCAAGAAGGTCCCGGGTTCGAATCTATCGGCTCGGGTGCCTTTCTGTGTGGAGTTTGCATGTTCTCTCCCCGTGTCCGCGTGGGTTTTCGCCGGGCACTCCGGTTTCCTCCCACAGTCCAAAAAGCATGCTGCTACATAGGTTAATTGGCTCGCAGGCTAAATTGCCCCGCAGTGCCCGGCGATGGACTGGCGTCCCATCGTCGGTATATCCTTGCCTTGCGCCCTGTGTCTGCCGGGATAGGCTCCGGCTTCACCGTGACCCTGCATAGGACTAAGCGGTTTCAGACAATGAGATGAGATGAGATAATCTTAAACGCTGGATCCTCCTAGAAACTGGAACCTCCTACACACTGGAGCTCAGCTCTTCCGAGACGTGTGATCAGCGTGGCAGAGTAGGCCAAGCGCCTGCTATAGAGGGGCTCTCTAGAACTCCTTCTGGTGGAGCTTCTTCTGCCAGCAGTGGCGAGAGTGAGTCCTCGCAGGGCTGTACCTTAAGAGTTTAATTGTGAGGAGGTCGATTGGTTTCATGCAAATTCAGCAGCAAGCGAGAGGAGGTGGGGGCCCCTCGCGCCCAATCCCACCATCTGCTGTCAGAGCCCCCACTGCAGCTCCCCCTTGCCCTCTATCCTCTAAGATAAGGGCCGAGTTACACGCGGCCACACCACACAGGCGGCGATGGACCGGCGTCCCGTCGTCGGGTGTATTCCTGCCTTACGCCCTATGTTTCCGGGATAGGCTCCGGCTTCACCGTGACCCTATATAGGATTAAGCGGTTTCAGATAATGAGATGAGACACCACACAGGGTCCTGTGCGGGCGACCACCTCCTGCCCTACAACACGCGCGATATGGACCAATCCACCACCTTTTTTGCGGTAGCTGGCCCTGTGGCACGTTCAATATGAACACCGGACGGGGGGGGGGTCGGTTCTCCAGCCGCTTAGATGCGCGGCGCTGTTTCCTTGTTATACGTGCAGGTTAAATATAGCTGCGAGTCGCGCTTTAAATGCAGACGGACGAGGTCACGTTGCTTGACTGGCATGCCGCGCTTGTTAGTTTTTAATGAGTACACGCGCGTTAAGGCCCAGTCAGTGATGTTAAGGTGGGCGGGAGGGCGACTTGGGTCGCCCCCGTCCCTTTGCCCGATCCAAGCTGCTGGACTCCCATTCATTATCAGCACCCGCTTCATCCTGTACAGGGTCGTGGGGGAGGCTGGAGCCTATCCCGGCCGACAGAGGACGCAAGGCGGGGGACTACTCCGGATCTGACGCCAGTACCTCGCAGAGTACACTT
>JAZEWT010000032.1:786199-798827 GCA_036362905.1 Mordacia mordax | reverse complement strand
AAATATACTCAGCAGGCCAATTAACCTCGGCAGCAGCGTGTCTTTGGACGGTGGGAGGAAACTGGAGCACCCGGTAAAAACTCACGCGGACACGGGGAGAGAGAGCTCGCAAACTCCAGACAGAAAGTCACCCGGGCCGGGAATCGAACCCGGGGTCTTCTCGCTGTGAGGCGACAGCGCTACCCGCTGCACCACCGCGCCACCCACTCCCATTCTCTAAAACGTATGTTAATACCAATGGGTGTTAAATGCATGGCAGGGGTTTCTCAACCGTTTGCACCTCAAGGTTCATTGGGGGGTCTTTTCTCCATTGACCGCTAGGTGGCGCTCGAGGTCCGCTGATTGGTCGCCGGTTGAGAATACCGGATGTAAGTAATATAAACATTCTGTGCATTGATCTGGAATAATTTGCGAGGGACATTGACAACAGAAATGAACGAGCAAATGATGATTGCTTCGAAAAGCTGCTCTCTCGGGACAGCCGCCTCACACTTCAGAGGCATCTAACGTATGGGGGCGAAACGTCGCGAGGTGGAGAGAGGAAGCGATCGACGCGGCTGTCCCGGGAGGGCCGCTTTGCGAAGTAATCATCATGCACCGAGCCGTGAAAACCTACAACACCTCTCTCATCTCATTATCTGAAACCGCTTAATCCTATATAGGGTCACGGTGAAGCCGGAGCCTATCCCGGAAACATAGGGCGTAAGGCAGGAATACACCCGACGACGGGACGCCGGTCCATCGCCGGGCATTGCGGGACAATTTTAGTCTGCGAGCCAATCAACCTATCCAGGAGCATGCTTTTGGACTGTGGGAGGAAACCGGAGTACCCGGCGAAAACCCACGCGGACACGGGGAGAGCATGCAAACTCCACACAGAAAGGCACCGGAGCCGAGAGACTCGAACCCGGGACCTTCTTGCTGTGAGGCGTCAGCGCTAACCACTGGGCCACCGCGCCGCCCAACCTACAACACGAATGAGCAAATCGTCATCGGCGCATTTAATAGTGGGTGAACAATGCTAGAGCGACGTGAGCTGTTGAAGAGATTAGTGACGAAGGTGGCAAGGGTTTACCCGGATACGTCTGGAATGGAAGGGGTCCAAGGAGAAGTTTGTGGGCCGAGATCTGGTCACTAATGAAGAAACTCGGAAAATTCCAGGAGTTTTGAGATCAGGGTCGAGAAGGGAGGGTGACGCGGTGGCCCAGTGGTTAGCGCTGTCGCCTCACAGCAAGAAGGTCCCGGGTTCGAATCTCTCGGCTCGGGTGCCTTTCTGTGTGGAGTTTGCATGCTCTCCTCGTATCCGCGTGGGTTTTCGCCGGGCACTCCGGTTTCCTCCCACAGCCCAAAAAGCATGCTGCTACATAGGTTGATTGGCTCGCAGGCTAAATCGCCCCGCAGTGCCCGGCGATGGACTGGCGTCCCATCGTCGGTATATCCTTGCCTTGCGCCCTGTGTCTGCCGGGATAGGCTCCGGCTTCACCGTGACCCTGTATAGGACCAAGCGGTTTCAGATAATGAGATGAGAGATGAGATGAGGTAGAGAAGGGAACAATTGCTGAGGTCGTGGGTGGGGGGGTTGAGACTGGGTAGAGATGCGGTACGCTTTACTTTTGTCTTTGAGAAACTGATTCAACTGATCCACCTGGTCTTTATTCATGACGAGAGGTGAGGGTGAATGACTTAGTGGACGAAGGAGCCAATGGATAGTCGAAAAGAGGATCTTGGGCTTGTCCCAGTCATCAGCCAGGATGCTGGAAAGATTGGTTGGTATGGACGCAATCAAGTACCTATCGGTAAAAATTGAGCTGGTCCTTATTGATTTGAGCGTGGATGGTGAGGTCAGATTTTCTCAAAGTTCGTATGGCCCTGTGTGCATTCACCTTGAGCTCCCGGAGTTCAACACTCTACCAGGGGGATGGTTTTCCGCCTGAGATAGAGCGTGATTTGATTTGGGCCAAAACATCCAGTATGCGTGATAGTGAGCTGTTGTAAGTTACAGCTGTCGCATCAGGGGCAGAGTGAGCCGAGACAGAGTGATGAACTGTTTATTGCAGCAGGGAATAAGTCTCGAGTGATGGATTTAAGAGTTTGGAATTGCATTTGGCGCTTAGTGATAAAAATGGGTGGTGGTACCTGAAGCTCAAACCACACAGCGGAATGATCAGAGAGACCAGGATCAGTGACAGACAGGTTGATTACCGGTATGCCCCTTGAACAAACCAGGTCCAGAGTATGGTCACATCTCTGAGTAGCAGATGCCACATGTTGAATGAAACTAAATGATTTTTGAGTGGTCATGAGATCCCTTCTAAGGGAGCTCTTTGGAGAGTCAACATGAATGTTGAAATTACCAAACATCAGAATCCTCTCAACTGGAGCACATCTTGACAGTGGACGAGTAAAAAGTTGAAAAATGTCGATGTTCTGTGCAGCGCTTTGTGACCCTCGGGTGAAGGCGCTCTATAAATGCAATAATTATCATTAGCTTAGAAAGCAGCTCAGACAGTTCATTGATACACTATATTATTATAAATACAATTAGCCACGCCCGGCGATGGACCGGCGTCCCGTCGTCGGGTGTATTCCTGCCTTACGCCCTATGTTTCCGGGATAGGCTCCGGCTTCACCGTGACCCTATATAGGATTAAGCGGTTTCAGAAAATGAGATGAGATGAGACAATTAGCCACATGACACTGAATTAGAATTAAATGTTTAGTGTTTGTTTTTGTCGTAATTAATGGTTTTTTTTTTTCTGGGCGTGGTCATGTTGAAGTGTAATGTGCATTGTGACAGGCTGTGATCACTTCTCCCTGTCTTTAATTTGATGTGTAAAAACACCACCCTGACAATCCGGGAGTTGTTCATCAAAATCTTGCTGTCAGTTCGTTTGTCTATGAGAGCAAACTGAACTTAATTTCTAACTTTATCTCTTTGGGCTCATCCACGTCAGGTATATTGACCGCTCATATTTGAAAAACGTCTTCATCACACGGATATTCACTTTTCTGCTGGCTGCAAAATATTAGATGTCCAATCGCACGTTTCTGCTTCACGTGCCAAATTTCCTCAACTGCAGCGCGTGTCCGCACCTTTTACTTACCTTTGCTTTGAAGTCATTCGTCATGATGATATAATGCACTTGGGTCATCATTTGGAATTATTCCAATCTCTTCACACATTTAGTGATGGAGTGTTTTTATCATCGCACTTTCATGATTTTTAACGCGCAGTGGTTCAGGATTCGTATCATTAGCTGGGCTACTCGTACTCTCCAGAAAACTCTTGAATCTTTAAACGTCTACGCTTGATTTGTGGATAGACTAAAATTCGACTCCTCCTCACTTCTGCCTCTTTGATAAAAAAAACAAAGTTTGCATTGTTTAAACGAACGCACCTTTCTCTGTTCCTTCTCACCTGCCTGAGTGCAACCGCGTCTGAATATCATAATTGTTGAAGTATGTCTTAATCAGACTTGTATACAAATAGGTGATTAAAAAACAGATTTAGAGAATGACAGGTCCACGATTTCCCTTGGATCAGCATATATATACAGTGTTCGTTGAGATAATTGAAAACACAACAATAGACGTGTTAGATACCAACCAACCACGTAAGCAAGTAGGGATTAGGATATATTGCTCTCTCATTGACCACAACTACTCTCAAAAACTTTCTGGAAAAAAGACATTCACATGAAAAAGGTCTTTGCAGACTATGAAAGGAAAGTTACAGAAATTCATGCGGTCTTCCAAGTTCACACAAACACCATCCCTAAATATATATTCAGAAGCAATAAAAATAATTTGCAAGACGGTAACAGCCACAATGAGACGACATAAAGGGTCATGATACACATTAGGTGGACAGTAACACACGATTTCACCAAAATAATTCACCACTGGTTCAGCACCCCAGAAACAGATTATCAGCATATTATGGTTGTCTGAGCAGGAATATAATTTGAATTTGTCAATTATAAATGACACATTAACGTCATTGTCGTTACAGTCAATGTCGATGGACCGACCTCATTTTCCCATCATGTCTTGCCTTCTGCAACATCATGCGGCTGTGGCACTGTATACTCCAGACTCCCATGATATTTTCGAACAATACTGTATCCCACATTTTTAGCTTGTGGTCTCGCCTTTGGGCGGCACAGTGGCCCAGTGGGCAGCGCTGTCGCCTCAAAGCAAGACGTTCCCGGGTTCGAATCTCGGCTCGGGTGCCTTTCTGTGTGGAGTTTGCATGTTCTCTGCCCGTGTCCGCGTGGGTTTTCACCGGGCACTCCGGTTTCCTCCCACAGTCCAAAAAGCATGCTGCTACATAGGTTAATTGGCTCGCAGGCTAAATTGCCCCGCAGTGCCCGGCGATGGACTGGCGTCCCATCGTCGGTATATCCTTGCCTTGCGCCCTGTGTCTGCCGGGATAGGCTCCGGCTTCACCGTGACCCTGTATAGGACTAAGCGGTTTCAGACAATGAGATGAGATGAGAAGAACCTCGGTTCTCGTCCCACCCAGTAGAACCTCTCCTGTTGGTCACACAGCACTCCGTTACAAACTCCCAAGTTGCTTATCTCCTCTTGTCACGAAATACCAGCTTCTTCCACATGTAACTCTATTCCGAAGCTGAAGTCATTACTATTATGCATATTTTTTTTCTAATTAACGTAAAGTAAGCACAATATATTGGCAATAGCCACATCACAAATGGACGCAAATTTCTTAAATCCCTCCACCTCTCCACACAGCAGTAAAAATATATACCTCAGTTATCGGAGCGGTATGTAGGTCGTGTGCGGTGGGGTAAAGTGTGGGTACTTCCATCTCTTTAAAGACGTCTGGCCAGTGTGGAAGTGTAGGAGAAAAAATACCCTCCAGAAGAGTTCTCTGGAAGATTTCTCGAGCGGAGGCTTTTCCAGCAGCAGTTGTATGCACGTTGCTTGTGTATCCCTCATGTCGGAGGCAATAAAGGAAGTGGATGGCACAAACTCCGCGAGGTCTCAATGGTCTCCCCTTATAGGCGTGGGCTCGTATAATGCTCAGAGCTATGACAGCATGAAAATAAGGGCTTAAACAACCTAAAGAATAGGCTTTTTGTCTCTCAAATCTGCCATGTGTGGTGAAGTGGCAACATCTGCGCCTTACAGGTCCTGTCCGACGTAGTTTTATTCCTGCCTCGGACACATTTATGATCTCACCCTGTTTTGCGTTTCTTCTAGATTCTCTGGTTTCACCCCATAACGAAAAAAAAAACCACTCAATGAATGACTGACCGATAATCTCAATCCATAGGAGCAGATGTCGCTCTGGCGGATCGGTGGCGGCTAATTGCGTGACCGTCTCCTCCTCACCTCTCTGCGGTTTCCTGCAGCAGCTTGGGACCTCCGGTTCAGGCAGACATTGGTCTTCGTGATTCTTTTCGTCCAGGATGTTTGGCTTTTTTTTGCCGAGAGAGGCAACAAAAAAAGAATAGTTGCACACGCACCCAGAGTGGTGTATGTGCACTTGGTTCTTCGGTCCGGGCGCTGCGCCTCTGGCTGCGTACGCTGCTGGAAGTTGAGAGGGCATCTTGCCGTAGTGCAAACACAGTGAGTAGCGCTGTCGCCTCTCAGCAAGAAGGACCGGGGTTTGGTTTCCGGCTCAGGTGACTTTCTGTGTGGAGTTTGCGAGTTCTCTCTCTCCTCGTGTCCGCGTGGATTTTCTCCGAGTACTCCGGTTTTTCCCACCGTCCAAAGACACGCTGCCGCCCAGGTTAATTGGCTTGCTAAATTGCCCTCAGTGCACAGCGATGTACTGGCGTCACACACTGGGTATAGCTCTGCCTTGCGCCCTGTGTTTGCCGGGATAGGTTCCGACCCCCCGCGACCCTGTACAAGATTAAGCGGGTATTGATAATGAACTTGGCGGCGCGGTGGCCCAGTGGTTAGCGCTGACGCCTCACAGCAAGAAGGTCCCGGGTTCGAATCTCTCGGCTCGTGTGCCTTTCTGTGTGGAGTTTGCATGCTCTCCTCGTGTCCGCGTGGGTTTTTGCCGGGTACTCCGGTTTCCTCCCACAGTCCAAAAGCATGCTCCTGGATAGGTTGATTGGCTCGCAAACTAAAATTGTCCCGCAATGCCCGGCGATGGACTGGCGTCCCGTCGTCGGGTGTATTCCTGCCTTACGCCCTGTGTTTCCGGGATAGGCTCCGGCTCACCGTGACCCTATATAGGATTAAGCGGTTTCAGATAATGAGATGAGATGAGATGATAATGAACTGAACCTGCAGGCGGCCAACACGGCACACGATAGGGGTGGGTGGCCAACCCCACACCCGGCCACCTTTGTCTCCCCATTGCTGATGTTTACACATCAGGTACCAATTTGAGGCTGAATCAACCTCGGGGAGGCGGCGGCCATCGCCCAATTCCCTCCCGCGTCAGGGACATTCCCATCGTCCACCGCGGGATGGTTTAATAATTTTAATTATTACTATAATTGTTTACAATCGGTGTCTCTTAATAAGTTATACGGGGTTGTTAATGACCCGGTATCGATAGCGGGCCCAGTCGATGGAGGCGCGCGGAGCGGGCATGGCGGAGCGCTAATTGCTGCAGATATCGACCTCTCGTTTGCGGGGGAGGGGGGCAGTCGGGGGGAGCCGGGAGGGAGGGGGGCAGCCGGGGAAGAGAGAAAATACTCTCAGTATTTTCGCTCTTGAATATCATCATCATCATTATCAATACCAGCTTAATCCTGCACAGGGTCGCGGAGAGCCGGAGCCTATACCGGCAGACACAGGGCGCAAGGCGGGGGCTACACCCAGGATATGATGCTAGTACATCGCACGACACATTTTTATTGGAGCAGTTTACTCAGTAAATTAACGAAAGCAGCAGCGTGTCTTTGGACGGTGGGAGGAAGCAAGAATACTCGGCGAAAACCCACGTGGACACGTGGAGAGAGAGCACGCAAACGCCACAGAGAAAGGCACCTGAGCTTGGAATTGAACTCGGGTCCTTCTTGCTGTGAGGCGACAGCGCTTCTAGCTGCGCCACCGCGTCGCCCGTCTCTCCAAAATCGACCGTCGAAATTTAATGAACACGCGCGCGTTATAAATAATATTTATATATTATTACTCGTTTATCTGCCCATCAAAAATGACGGGGCCGCAAGGAGTGTTTTGTTAATTAACGGCTTGATTTTTCTTTAGCACACAAAGATATATATTTTAGAAATTATTAAGGATGTTATCGTACTCTACGGTAAACCACATTGTTGGTGACCACGTGGTAATCGTTGAGCAGATTTCCGTCTTATTCAGCTCGTACTCTCGTTCCCGAGGTCGGGTCAGACCCAAACATTTCGAGCAAAATTTCCTCTCGAAGCAACGACTGAGCCAACATTTAATGATGATCAGCCAAATCGTTTACGCGCTGACGCCGTTCAAACAGCGTTTCGCACTCACACACACACACACACCGCGCTTGTCTTTTCTGTTAGCAGTGATAGTTACCCGTGCGCGGGCCCAAGGCCCTCCGGCTAGCGGCGGAACGATCTTCAGCGGGTGGAGGCTGCCAGTGACTCTCCGGGATGCCACGAACTAGAGGATCGCACCTCCGTTCGATGGATGACAGAGCCTTCTCGCGCGCTGCTCCCAGACTCTGGAACTCGCTTCCATTCGAATTTCAGTCAGCTGAGTCGCTGGTGCATCTTCAGATCCTGTCTCAAGACTCATTTGTCCTGTAAGGTCTTAAAGTCCTCTGTCTAGGACTATTGATGCTGCTCACTCCTGTTGTGCTTGGATGATGGCGCGCTATTGACCTGCGCCTGCTCAGGAACACTTCTCATCTCATCTCATTGTCTGAAACCGCTTAGTCCTATACAGGGTCACGGTGAAGCCGGAGCCTATCCCGGCAGACACAGGGCGCAAGGCAAAGATATACCGACGATGGGACGCCAGTCCATCGCCGGGCACTGCGGGGCAATTTGGCCTGCGAGCCAATTAACCTATGTAGCAGCATGCTTTTTGGACTGTGGGAGGAAACCGGAGTGCCCGGCGAAAGCCCACGCGGACACGGGGAGAGCATGCAAACTCCACACAGAAAGGCACCCGAGCCGAGAGATTCGAACCCGGGACCTTCTTGCTGTGAGGCGACAGCGCTAACCACTGGGCCACCGCACCGCCCTGTATTGTCATTATTTTACTTTACTTGATCTACTCTGATGACGTTGTTGACATGCCGATTTCTCCACAGCTCTCTGCAGCGCTTTGTGACCCTCGGGTGAAAAGCTCTACAGAAGTGTAAAATATTATAGTTTCGCCATTCTCAATGGGCGTCAGTCGGCCGCGAGCACCACCTCGTGGTCAGGTGGAGACCACAGCTAGGTGGGCCTTGACGTTCGAAATGTTTAGAACTGGGTGGCGCGGTGGCCCAGTGGTTAGCGCTGTCGCCTCACAGCAAGAAGGTCCCGGGTTCGAATCTCTCGGCTCGGGTGCCTTTCTGTGTGGAGTTTGCATGCTCTCCCCGTGTCCGCGTGGGTTTTCGCCGGGTACTCCGGTTTCCTCCCACAGTCCAAAAGCATGCTCCTGGATAGGTTGATTGGCTCGCAGACTAAAATTGTCCCGCAATGCGCGGCGATGGACCGGCGTCCCGTCGTCGGGTGTATTCCTGCCTTACGCCCTGTGTTTCCGGGATAGGCTCCGGCTTCACCGTGACCCCATATAGGATTAAGCGGTTTCAGATAATGAGATGAGATGAGATGAGGTTTCAGGCAATGAGATGAGATGAGATGTTCAGAGCCACTGTCGTGGGCGATGGCATGAGAGGTGCTTTCATTTCGAGAGGGGAATGTGCTCGCATCAGTGCGTTTCCCAACTCACACACGGAGCCAGAGACAGCAACGGAGTTTTGAACCCATGGGTGGATAGTTTAAGTGTTAACCTCTGCATGCGATGGTTTTCCTCGGTTATCAGTAATTTGCAACAACAACAACAATAAAACCCATGCTATTGATGTTCAGAATTCGCAATGCATGGCCTGCCCGACAAGAGTGAGACTTATCTGAGCAAAAAAACGTGATCACAAAGATAATGGTCCCCCGTATAGCCTTACCGACTATAGGGTCAAGTACTGTTAGCAAGCAAATACAAAGACCAGTATGGCTTACGCGGGGGTGGGTGGCCAGCAGCACGCCCGGCCGCCTTTGTTTACCTCGTGACGATGTTTAAAAACCACGCCAGGTGCTAGGCGAAGGCCAGAATCGGTGCATAAAATCATCACTGCTATTGATGGCCGTGAACGGGAATCGAACTCGGGTCACCGGTTTGTTCGCACCGCGCGCTGCTCGCTACACAAACGTTGCCCATAACGCACACGCGCGCGTATGTGTGCGTGTGTGTAACCTCGCACACAGCGTTTCCCCGTCGCACGCTCCGAATCGAATGAAGAGCGCGGGCTGAGCTGAGAGGCTTTCATTTAGTGAGAAGCGCCCGCGGTCGATGTGCCGATCGATCGCTGTAATTACTGCATTCCCCACGGTCTTCATTATTCCATAGTTTTACTCGGAAATTTCGCGCCCGGCGCATGCGTCCTCTTTCCCAATGTAAATAACCACCATGTGGCCTTTTGTGGTGTCAAGTAACCGCTGGACCGCAGTGGCGCAGAGTGGCCGGGGGACCCGGCCACCGATCGTGGCCACACTTCCTTCATCCTTCACCCGAGGCTGGCGACGCCTCCAGCCCAACGCCCTCACCAGCACGGCTGGACCCATCACCTCGGCACACGCACTCAGCTCACTCACACACACACACACTCAGCCCAGTCACACACACTCAGCTCACACACACACACACACTCAGCTCACTCACACACACACACACACTCAGCCCAGTCACACACACTCAGGTCACTTGTGAGGACACCCCAACTGACCAGCTCCCCACCATTAATTGGCCACCCGCTGTGCGCGGAGCAGAGGTGGCGACTCCCATTCTCTCGTCAGCATACACGCGGCAGCAACTCCAGCGAGGAGACGGTAAACTTCTGTCTTTCCAGCTCTTAAGTAACACCTACCACACGACACTACAGTGACACACAACTCACTACACCACTATATCACTGCACCCCGATTTGTGTGATAACGACTCACCTTGGCTACATTGAACGTCGCTACGCTACCATCTCCCATGCAGAACTCCCCTCCCCCGCTTCCGCACACCTCTTAATATTTTCTTCAGACGTCACCCAGTCACGAGAAATCATTCCACGTCCGTCAGCCAATCCCATCATCCCACGTCTCGCCTTAAGCCCCCCCCCCCCCAAGACCACCACCACTAAGTGGCAGTGACGTCACCACGGCACCTGTGCCAGGCCATATACACCTTGAAGCCACGTGAAGTGTCGAAGGCTTGCTGACAGGTCACAGGAAGACCCAGGTGTTATGGGCTGCTTGACTGTGATGACTGGCAGATGCACCAGCTATGCTCCCGACTGTGCCAACTTGCTGTGTTTAGCCACCCGACACTCTGCTCGTTGTTGTGAGCGTCGCTTCTCCACCCTCCGTTGATGTTGGAAGGCTGCTGCCTCCAACTGCCCCATAATATCCTTCACGATCCTCCTCTACAGAGGTCGATCTCTTCTTTTGCCCGTGCCGCGTCCGTTAAGCCCGCTCTGTCCGGCCAAACAGCAACTGCTTGGGCATGCGGCGGCTGGACATGCAGGCTACATGACCCGGCCACCGTAGCCTCGCCTGCCGGAGGAACCTACCAATGGGACTTTGCCCAGATCTTTCGAGAATTTGTGAGCTCCTCACGCAATCCAACCAGGTTAAACCCAGGATGGATCGTAGGCAGGCCAGTCGGAAAGTTTCAAGACAGCGCAGATGTTCTACCAGGGGAGTCCACGTTTCGCAAGCACAGAGGAGAGAGGGCATGACTGCAGCTAAGAAGACCCGAAGCTTCATGTGGAGCGACAGGTCAGGCAGCTTCCACACAGCGTTACGTAGCCGATGAAACGATAATGCTGCCCGACTGATTCAGAGCGAGAGCTCTGTTGTCAAAACGCAACCGGCCATAAGCACACTGCCTAGGTATGTAAACTTCTCCACTGTATCCACAATTGCCCCATCAATCATGGAAAGCTGAGGAGATGAAGTATTCGATGCACTAAATAACCAGACAGGTGCTTGGTTTTGGTGGGACTGATTGTAAGGCCCCACCTATTTGTGGTATGCTCCAGGTTCAACAGCAGATCACCCAACTCTTCCTCAGAATGAGCAGCGATCACCAAATCATCGGCATAGATAACATGGTTGGGCCAATAGGGAGCCATTCCTTGACCGTACCCAGGCATCGACCAGCCTCCTGTTGTTCCTGTACTAGATGGAAATTCCATTGGATGTTGAATAATGCAGGAGCCAGAAAGCACCCCTGTCGCACCTCAAGGTAAACAGGGAATGGCTCCAACTCGCAACGACGTAGCTTTTATCCGGCCTTGCCCACGCTTATGAAGGTCCTGAATGATGGTGGGCAGGGTGTCAGGGACCCCGAAAGCATGAAGAACAATTCACAACCATGGACTACTGATGGTATCGTAGGCCTTGACCAGGTCAATAAAGCAAATATGCAGGTTCTGTTGGAATTCCCTGCATCGCTGCTGTAGCAACCGGACAGAGAAAATGGCGTCTGTGCAGGACCGCCCTGGCCTGAAACCACATTGGGGTTCCGCAAACCTCTCATCAGCGTGCCTGGTAAGGCGATGTTGAATGATCCTTGCCAGGACTTTTCCCGGCACACTGAGGAGCGAGATGCCCCTGTATTTATTACAATCGTTGCGGTTCCCCTTCTTAAAGAGGGGGACCACAAGGGCTTCCTTCCATTCTTGCTGGACCCTTCCTGTGGTCCAGCCTGTTTTAATGATGTAATACAGGGCAGTCTGCAGACAAGCACCACATTCCCTCAGCATTTCGCTTGGAAGATCATCTCTGCCCGGTGCTTTTTCTGGTCTCAGGCTCTGGATCGCTTTACGTACTTCGCCTATAGGTGGCTTCTCTGCCAGCCACTTGCAGGGTGTGGCTACTTATTTCATTGTCTTGAGGTACCGCAGCCCCATCAGGGTCACCCCCATGTTGTGCCACGGTGTTATCTGCTCGGGTGGGGGGGGGGTTCCACTCTCCCAAGACCTTAGAGACCTTACACACACACTGAGGTCACTCACACATTCATCCTGCTCACCCGCTCACCACTACGTCTCCCTACAATCACCACAAGCGACATCACAATCACATTCTCCTCGTAAGCAGACAACAAATCCTAATCCAACCACACGGTCTCTCTCGGGAACCTGGAGATGCTCCATCAGCCACACACACACACCCCGCACGTCACTCGCGAGTCAGTAGAAGAGGAAAGAGCCTTCAAACAGCAACTCGGCACCGCCACACACCTCTCAACCACAACAGTCAAGCGACTTGCAACGTATCCTGTATATCGGGATAGAGCGCCTGGTGAGTTGGCGTCGGCTTACTGGGTGGCTGCCTCCCTATACTTCCCTGCAGTTTCCTGCAGCTCTACTTTATATTACATTATCATCACACCCCTCCATCCTACCCGGCCCCCCTCCATTCGACCCCCCGCTCGCTCC
>JAZEWT010000032.1:736411-747168 GCA_036362905.1 Mordacia mordax | reverse complement strand
TCCTATATAGCGTCACGGTGAGCCGGAGCCTATCCCGGAAACACAGGGCGTAAGGCAGGAATACACCCGACGACGGGACGCCAGTCCATCGCCGGGCATTACCCTGTGAAAACCTTGGAAAGTTATCCCTCCTGCGAGGGTCCTGGTCTAAAGCTCATAGTCGTGGTCTCAGGGTGCACCAATGCTGGCCTCTATGCTACATCGTTGTTGGGTGCGGGGTGCGTGACAGCCATGGCATTACACAACACTGGCCCTGGCCGGTTTTTACCGGTTTGAGACAGATTGACAGGGGGCCCGTTATGGAGGGAGGCACGCATCGAGGGGGGGGGATAACATGGTGGGGGCTGGAGAGGGGCGCGAGAGAGAGAGCGATTTGGGAGTGGAGAGGCTGACAGGAGACTACAGAGGAAGACTTGGGTCAAAGACTACGGTGTGACAGCAGAGAGAGAGAGTTGGCCGCTAGCAGAGTAGCAAACAGGGGGCTGGGGGGGGGTTGCGGAGATTCGCTGGGGGTTAGAGAGGGACGGGATGGTTAACACGCGTTAGCTCGGAGTGTTGTTTATCGTGGAGTTAATTTGATAAAGACCGCTGCATGATGATGACAGCGTCTCGGCTCACCTTGCTTGGCGTCGGAGCGAAGCGCGCCTCCACATCAACGCGATCGGTGGTGGAGTAGGGGGTCTTTGGAGAGGAGATCGGGACCAGCGTATTGCACTACAAACCTAGGGGAGGGGGCGGCGCGGTGGCCCAGTGGTTAGCGCTGACGCCTCACAGCAAGAAGGTCCCGGGTTCGAATCTCTCGGCTCGGGTGCCTTTCTGTGTGGAGTTTGCATGCTGTCCCCGTGTCCGCGTGGGTTTTCGCCGGGTACTCCGGTTTCCTCCCACAGCCCAAAAGCATGCTCCTGGATAGGTTGATTGGCTCGCAGACTAAAATTGTCCCGCAATGCCCGGCGATGGACTGGCGTCCCGTCGTCGGGTGTATTCCTGCCTTACGCCCTGTGTTTCTGGGATAGGCTCTGGCTCACCGTGACCCTATATAGGATTAAGCGGTTTCAGATAATGAGATGAGATGAGACCTAGGGGAGGCCTGGGACCGGTTCAGAAAATTGTTACTAGTGTTTGCCATGGATTCAAACTCGGATCACCGGGTTTGTAGCCCAGCACGCTCACCACTGAGCCGCCACTCCCCACATATCTACACACATACACACACCCATACACCACACACATATACACACAACCATACACAAAGACAAAGATGTTCCGTATAGTCTTAACAGACTTTAGGGTCAAGTGCCATTAGCGAGCATAACCACGCGAACACACTCTCACCCGCACACGCACACGCTTCCTCTCGCTCACCTTTGCGGGCGCGGTCAAACACGCCGGAAATGTTGGAGACATCACTCCCCGCCTCCCTATGAGCGATAAGCACTCTTCATTCCTTCTCATCTCATCTCATTGTCTGAAACCGCTTAGTCCTATACAGGGTCACGGTGAAGCCGGAGCCTATCCCGGCAGATACAGGGCGCAAGGCAAGGATATACCGACGATGAGACGCCAGTCCATCGCCGGGCACTGCGGGGCAATTTAGCCTGCGAGCCAATTAACCTATGCAGCAGCATGCTTTTTTTGGACTGTGGGAGGAAACCGGAGTGCCCGGCGAAAACCCACGCGGACACGGGGAGAGCATGCAAACTCCACACAGAAAGGCACCCGAGCCGAGAGATTCGAACCCGGGACCTTCTTGCTGTGAGGCGACAGCGCTAACCACTGGGTCACCGCGCCGCACATTCATTCTCAAAACCCACCTAATCCTGTACAGGGTCTCGGGGAGCGCAGCCTATTCCGGCCGACAGAGGGCGCAAGGCGGGGAAATACCCAGGATGCGACGCAGGGCACTGAAAGCAAGTTACTCAGTAGGCCAAATTATCTAGAGCAGTAGAGTGTCTTTGGACGGTGGGAGGAAACCGAAGTACCCGACGGAAACCCATGCGGGCACGGGAGGGGGGAGAGAGAGAACACGCAAACCCCACACAGAAAGGCACCCGAGCCGGGAACCGAACCCGGGTCCACCTTGCTGCGAGGTTGCAGCGATGATCGATCATCACTCGCGTTAATGCCAAGCGAAGTGAGAGTGGTCCGCACGCGAATCCGGCGTGGCCTTGAAACCAGCCCTGCGCCACGTTTGTAAACAAACCAAATCGCTGCGAGCGGAGCGAACGCGGTTTTAATGAAATCCCGCATCCGGCCTCCGCTCGCGGAAAGGTCGCCGCCTCCTCGACTGCTGGCAGCGCTGCCCCGTCCTCACCGACGGAAGACGAGCTCGCAAACTATCACTGTGCGCATGGGGGAAGATGGTGGGAGGCGGTGCAGCGCGGATGCAGGGAAGCAGCAAATGATCCCGGCGGGTTGAGTGGCGTTCGATTGGGACCTCGGTGCACTTCTTGTCAATGACAATTAAAGCTAAGGCGAGAAGTGACGTCTCCTGTTTTGGTTCCCAACTGTGAGTCGACTACCGCTCCGACTCCGTCATGTGAGCAGCAACAGTACCTTGAGTATCAGTAGCATCAGCAGTGTCAGCGGCAGTATCAGTGGTCGCCGTTTTGTTCTCAAGTTGCATTATTGACAAATTGGTTTTGTTTACTGGCGTTGCGTTTGCACAATGACAAAGATCGCCCGTACAGTCTTTAACTCACCGTTGGGGCAAGGGCTGCCAGCGAAGCGACGCGCTCATCAAGGGAGTGGGTGGCCAGCTGGTGAGTCTCAGGATGATGTGTGCACTCCCCGTCGCGTGATCAGGTGAAGCGGAGTCTATCCAAGGGAAGCCCAAGAGCGGTGTAGATCATCGCTGCTGGTGCAGGGAGCCCAGAGCGGTGGATTGAACTCGCGTGGTCGGGTTCGTACGGCAGCGAGCGAACCGCTACACCACCGTCCCCACGCCACACCACACACCGCACACACACACACAGTGCGCACTCTACACAAACAACACACGTCCCATACACACACGCGCACCACACACGCACACTGCACACTACCCACACCACCACGCACACCGCACACTACACACACATACTGCACACTACACACACTGCACACCGCACACTACACACACACACTGCACACTACACACACACACCGCACACTACACACGCACACTGCACACTACACACACCTCCACGCACACCGCACACTACACACACACAGTGCGCACTCTACACAAACAACACACGTCCCACACACACACGCGCACCACACACGCACACCGCACACTGCACACAGCACGCACACCGCACACTACACACACACACTGCACACTACACAAAGCACGCACACCGCACACTACACACGCACACTGCACACTACACACACCTCCACGCACACCGCACACTACACACACACAGTGCGCTCTCTACACAAACAACACACGTCCCACACACACACGCGAACCACACACGCACACTGCACACTACCCACACCACGCACACCGCACACTACACACACACACACACCGCACACTGCACACAGCACGCACACCGCACACTACACACACACACTGCACACTACACACAGCACGCACACCGCACACTACACACACACTGCACACTACACACACACCGCACACTACACACACACACTGCACACTACCCACAGCACGCACACCGCACGCTACACACACCGCGGCGCCCGGGGTGCGATTCGCCCCGTTAGCACCCCCCTGCCCCGCCGTGTCAGCTCTGTTTAAAACTCCGCTCGGGGAAGGGACCGCGCACAGATTCCTATTGCAAACTCATTCCCAGTTCTACGAGAAGGCGGTTGCATGGTGGCGGTGGCGCTGCGTCCGCGCAGCAGCCTGCGCTAGGCGTCACGGTCAGTGCTGCTGCTGCTGCTGCGGACCGACAGCAAAGCAGAGACGAACATGGTGTCGTACGTGGGCAGCACATTGGGCTGTGCTGTTCGGTGGCGCTGCCGCGTTGCAGCACGATTCCCGCTGGGTTGTGACGTTTGCTTGCTCTCCACGTGTCCGTGTTCGATTTTCTCCCAAGTACTCTAGTTTCCTCCCCACAGTCCAAAGACATGCTGATGCCTAGCTGCACTGCCCTGCTCACCCCTCCCCGTTGCACTACCGTTGAAAAGCGCTACGCAGCTGAACAATTACTTCATCTTCACTGAACGCTGAGTGACAGAAGTCTGCTTGGAATCCCCCGGGCGCTGCATTCTCAGGCCGCGACGGACAGCACTACCAGGGATTCCCAGATCGATTTGTGCGGAGCTTTGGCCGTTGTCTCCCCCGACTCGCGCGCGATGTCTCCGGGGTCACCAGTCTCCCCCCACGTGAAGTCGAACTCTCGTTATCGGGCTTCACGGCCAAACAACTGGCTGTGGCAGGGTCCACCTGAGAACGGGACGCGAGACTCTGAGGATCATCATCATTATCAGTACCCCCTTAATGCTGTACAGGGTCGCGGGGGGGGGGGCAGAGCCTATCCCTGCAGACAGAGGGAGCAAAGCGGGCGCTATACCCATTATGTGAGGCCAGTACATCGCAGGGCACTGGGGGAAATTTACTAAGCAAGCCAATTAACCGAGGTAGCAACGTGTCTTTGAACGGTGGGAGGAAACTGGAGTACCCGACGAAAACCCACGCGGACACGCGGAGGATTTCCTGCTCAAATTACATTATTATTGGCACACGTCACCGACGCAATCGCATTTTCTGGAACTCAGCCCCGGATGGTTCCGACTGAGAGTTTTCCCTGGTGTTAAACTCGCTCTCGCGTGCTCGCTACCGTTTATCTGCACGCATGTGTGGAAGACAAAGACACCGCGTATAGCCCACGCGAGCTGTCGGGACAAGTGCAGTTAGCGCACGGCACAACCGGGGGTGGGTGACTAGCGCCATTCCCGGTCCCCCTTTTTTTCCCTCCGCAGTAGCGATGTTGACAGCGATATCAATGTTCACACACCACCAATCATCAGTTGAGATCGAGGGCAGTAGCGGTCCCTGGACTGCTTCAGGCGCTAGTGGCCCTGAGCAGTAATCGAACCCGGGTCGGCGGAGTTCGCAGCGCGGAGAGGCGCTTTGCGCTGCGCCACCGCTCAACCGCACCGTACGCGGCACGTGCGGTAATACAGTGCGCTGTAACCGTGTGCTCAAGAATTAACTCGAGCCGCAGAGCGGTGGCTTCAGACGTCATGTAAATGTGTGAGTGCTTCAGTGGAGCACAAAATTAGCATCGCTTGGTCCGGTGTAAATTATTGTGCTGGTGGCAGATTAGCAAGGAAAATGTTTGGCGCAGGAAATTACCGCGGCTTATAAATTATGAAAGCTCTCTGCAGGTGAATTGTTTAAGCTGCCAGCAGTTAATTTAACATGTGCGTCGCTGCTATCATTAATCAGTCGGGGCTAAAGATGACTTTGAATTATTAGCGCTGTTTCGCACAGATAAACCTGCCAAAGTAGTGGATATTGGAATCGGCCGTCGGAAATTGGTCATTGCCTCTTTGGTAATTCATCATCATCATCATTATCAGTACCCGTTTAATCCTGTACAGGGTCGCTGAGGAACGCAGCCTATGCCGGCAGACAAAGAGTGCCAGGCGGGGCTATACCCTGGATGTAACGCCAGTATATCGCAGGGCACTGGTGGCAATTTAATCGGCAGGCCAATTAAGCTCTGCAGCAGCGTGTCTTTGGACGGTGGAAAGAAACCGGAGTACCTGTCGAAAACATACGCGGACATGGGGGAGAACACACAAACGCCACACATTCAGCACCTGAGCCGGGAACCGAACCAGAGGGTTTTGTTCTGAGGCGGCAACGCTAGTCACCGTACATCCCCGTTTGGGATGCACAAACAGACCCAGGTGTTATGGGTCGCCTGATTCAGAGGACTGGCAGATGCACCACATGTGATCCCTACAGTGCCAACTCGCTGTGTTTCAGCCGCTCGGCGCTCCGCTCGTTGTTGTGAGCGTCGCTCCTCCACCCTCCATTGTTGTTGTTGGAGGGCGACTGCCTCCAACTGCCCCGTAGCGTCCTTCACGATCCTCCTCCACTGAGGTCGATCTTGACACCACTTGTACCAGTCGTTAGCAAGTCCACTTAGCTCAAGGTCCTTCTGTGCCACATACGTTCAGCTCTTCTCCAGCTCGTGACGAGCCCGTTTAGCCCTCTCTATATCCGACCATAAACTAACTGCTTCGGCATGCGGTGGCTGGCTATTCGAGCTACATGACCCTACCACCACAGCCTCGCCTGCCGGAAGAGCTCAAAAATGTGATCTTGTCCAGATCTTTCCAGAATTTGTGAGCTCCTCACACAATCCAACCTGGTTATATCCAGGATGGATCGAAGGCAGGCCAGCAGGAAAGTTTTGAAAAGGCGCAAATATTCCGCCAGCGCCAAGTTCACGTTCGCAAGCATCGAGACGAGAGGGCATGACTGCAGCTTTGTGTGGAGTTACAAGCCAGGCAGCTTCCACACAGCGTTACATAACCGATGAAACCATCATGCTGCGCGACTGATTCAGAGCGAGACCTCCGCTGCTACCCCGCAACCAGCCATAAACACACTGCCTAGGAATAAAAACTTTTCCACTCTCTCCGCAACTGCCCCATCACTCATGGAGAGCTGATGAGGTGGAGTATTTGGTGGCACAAAATACCCAGGCAAGTGCTTAGTTTTGGTGGGATTGACAGTGAGAACGCACCTCTTTGTGGCATGCTCTAGGTTCAAGAGCAGAGTCCCTAACTCCTCCTCAGAGTGAGTGGCAATCATCAAATCATTGGCATCAAAAAACGTGGCTTGCCAATAAATAGCCATCCCTTGATCGCATCCGGGCATCAATCAGCCTCCCATTGTACCTGATAAAAGTTCCTATGGCACAGCCATGGAAAGCCTCTCAAACTACGTGGTCAAAAAAAAATGTTGAATAATCTAGGAGTCTGAAGGCATCCCTGTCGCACCCCAAGGTGAACAGGGAATGGCTCTGACTCCCCAATACCTAGCTTAAGCTGGGCTTGCCCACCATCACGGCGGTCATTAATGACGGTGAGCAGAGTGTCAGGGATCCCGAAAGCACGAGGAAATGCCCACAGCCCTGGCCTACTGATGGTATCTTAAGCCTTGACCAGGTCACTAAAGCAGAGGTCCAGGTTCTGTTGGAATTTCCTACATCTCTCCTGTAGCAGCCAGACAGAGAATATAGGCGTCTGTGCAAGAATATCCCAGCCTAAAACGATAGTAGGGTTCCACAAGCCTCCCCTCGGTGTACCAGGAGAGGCGATGTTGAATAATCCTTGCCAGGACCTTTCTGGCACACTTAGAAGGGAGATGCCTCTGGAAGTGGTTAAAAGCGGTGCAGTCCTCCTTCTTAAAGAGGGGGATCACGAGGGCATATCACCATTCCTGCGGGACCCTTCCTGTGCTCCAGACGGTTTTAATGATGTCATTTTGGGCAGGCTGTAGACAAGCACCACCTTCCTTCAGCCACTTCGGTTAGAAGATCATCTGTGCCCGGTGCTTTTCAGTCAAAATCGTACCCAGGGGATGACTGTGGAAGTGACCACGTACCTGTAGTTTGAACCATCAAGATAAGGCTCAAGAAACTTGAACAACCAAAAATTACAAAAAAAAGCTTGATAATAAAGTTCCAATGGAAAACGGTCTGATTAGAGGAAGATATACAACAGCAATCAAATAACGGTTTCAAGAACTTGAAGAGGAAGGAAATTTGTCGAAATGGAAAATGTTTAAAGAAGCATTCGTTGGAAAAGCCAACGAGGTTTATACCAGGAAAAGCTCAACGACGGAAACAAAAACGAATGACGGAGGAGATCCTGTAATTTTCGGAGGGCAAAATTAATATTTAAAACCGTAATACGACAGCGAATCAGATACTGGATAATAAAATGTCATCATTATCCAAGATGGAAAAATAAAAATGGCTCAATGAACAATGCACATAAATAGAAAAGTAAAAGAACAAAGATGTTACATCATTGTATGGGAATGTCAAAGACATCACAGATAAAGGAGGGAGCACTGCTCGTGGATGTATAAAAGCTAAAAATTGTGACCTACTCATAGAGAGAGCAAGTTTTCACGATACCCGAGAAGGAAAGCCATCGATGAAAAACCCGATGGATGGTTTGAAAAACCTTAAGCCAGAAGTCAGAACAGTTATTACTACAATGAAAAACAACGAAGCTACAGGAGCAGATAAATATCAGTGGAACAAATAAAATGTTTGGAAGACTATGGCTAGGAAGCTGTATAACATCAGAGAGTAAATGTGATCATGAAACAAATGGAGGATAGGGATGGCGAAAGATAGCTTTTTAAAAATGAAAAAGATACTAGTAAATAATACAATTTCTATGGGGACAAAATTAAGAGATCTCGATTGTTACGTTATACCAGTCTTCACGTATGCATCAGAATGTTGGACGATATCATCGAGTAGAGAAAAGAGATTTCAAGCAACTGAAATGTGGTTCTTTAGACGCATCTTGAAGGTATCTTGGACAAGTTACACTTCAAATGAAGAAGTTTTGTCACGAATGGGATGTAGAAATAAGGTGTTGAATGATATGAGATGGAGACAATTGAAGTTTCTCGAGCATATTATGAGGAAAGATGAAATTAAAAATCTGGTTGTAACTGGAAATTTTGAAGGAAAGAGAGATCGTGAACGAGAGAGATTGACTATGTCAAGAGTCTCTCGAGATGGATGATCATATCAACAATGGACATTCTTAGAAGCTCAAAGAGCAGAGATTTGTGGAAGACCATTGTCACCAGCGTCCTGTAGGATATGGTACCTCGAAGAAGCTTTTGCTGGCCTCAGGCTCTAGATCGCCTTAAATGCTTCCTCAATACAAGGCACCGTTGCCAGCCACTGACAGGGGGGTTGCTACTTCTTCCATTATCTGAGCTACTGCAGCCCCAGCAGGGTCATACCCATATTGTACCATGATGTTATCTGAGCTGGGGGGGGGTCCCCTTCCTCAAGACCTTACATAAATGCTCTACAAACCTGTGGTCTCGTTCCTAGGGGATGGAGATCTCATCTCATCTCTCATCTCATTGTCTGAAACCGCTCAGTCCTATACAGGGTCACGGTGAGCCGGAGCCCATCCCGGCAGACACAGGGCGCAAGGCAAGGATATACCGACGATGGGATGCCAGTCCATCGCCGGGCACTGCGGGGCAATTTAGCCTGCGAGCCAATTAACCTATGCAGCAGCATGCTTTTTGGACTGTGGGAGGAAACCGGAGTGCCCAGCGAAAACCCACGAGGACACGGGGAGAGCATGCAAACTCCACACAGAAAGGCACCCGAGCCGAGAGATTCGAACCCGGGACCTTCTTGCTGTGAGGCGACAGCGCTAACCACTGGGCCACCGTGCCGCCCGGGATGGAGATCGAATCACCATTTCCCCCTTTAAGGAAGGTGATCGGTGCAGCGTTGCAAGTCAATCTTTTGATGCAATTCAAGAGTGATTTTTGATCACTGTCTACTGAGGCTGACTCCATCTCCTCAGCAGCCCGCGACCACCACTCATCCTTGCACAGCTCTCCGAACCTCCGAGCGAAGGATGCGGAAAGCCTCCTTAGTCTCGTGCGTGGGACGTTGCTAATCGTGGGAGTGGGCGCTGCCGTTTTCTCTCGGCTGGCTTGAACACCTTCTCCGTCAGCCAGGGTTTCGAGAGAGGTCTGCACTGTGTATTTAGTGCAGCCATTACAGCTGCATGAGCCACAGCCAGAAGTCTCATCCATTTCCCCTCGGCATCGGGAGGAACACCAGGGTGGGAACTCAGTCTCCTGGCTCTGCCAAATGGGGTTAAGTCAGGAGACGTCATGAACGCATGTTCTCCCCGGGGGGCCTCTGGCACAAGCTTGAATTTCACTTTTTATTCATTTCGTGGTTGAGTGGTAGTAAGATTGAAGGTGAGGCGGTTACCAGCCCCCCTGCACCCGTCCAGAGCCCCTTTTGGCAGCTGGAGAGACTGTGAGAGCAGCCACCACAGCGTTCCCGACCGGCACCACGGGGAGGAGGGGAGATGCTTTGCTGGCTAAGAGTTGCCACCACACACACACAGGTGTGTGCGTGACTCAAAGCTCGCGGTAGCGCAGCGGTTAGCGACCGACGATTCCCGTTCACAGACAACAGCGGTTACGATTGTACGAACCATTCATGGATCTCTCCTAGGTCGACTTAGCCTTAAATTAATACCTTGTGATCTGTGCAAACATTTCCACCAGAGAGGGAGTGGTGCTGGCCACCCACCCCCTCATTTTCAGTTTCGGCCTCCATAGGTGCTCACTCATGCCTCTTGACCCTACAGTCTGTTCAGGTTATGGGGGATCTTTGTCTATCAAAGCTCGCAGCCTTACCCAGACCATCAGCTCCGCATAATTGAGCATGTGGCACTGTCGTGTCCAGCAGGGTTTTCAACATTCTTCACCGCACGGCCTACTTAGATCTGGTCTTCACAAACCACTAGGTGGCGCTCGCGGCCTACTGATGGGTCGCGACCCAGCGGATGAGAATGGCCGCCAGCTTAGAGAGCACTCCATCCCAAGAGGCTGGAGCAAAACACACTGGCAGCCGCAGACAGATTTTGCCCTCATCGAGACCCACCCGTGGGGCGGCACGGTGGCCCAGTGGTTAGCGCTGTCGCCTCACAGCAAGATGGTCCCGGGTTCGAATCTCTCGGCTCGGGTGCCTTTCTGTGTGGAGTTTGCA
>JAZEWT010000032.1:609756-620060 GCA_036362905.1 Mordacia mordax | reverse complement strand
TCGAGTGCCGTTCTGTGTGCAGTTTGCACGTTCGCTCTGTGTTCGCGTTGGCTTTCGTCGGGTGCTCAGGTTTCAGCCCGCAGTCCAAAGGAACGTTGCTGGCTAGGTTAATTTGCATGCTCACCAAATTGCCTCCGGCACCCGGAGATGTAACTTGTTTATGCCTCCCCGCTGGACAACTGTTTAAAAGGGCTACATAGCGTAAAGGTCACAGCATAGAGTGGTAAAAAAAATTCGTGAACCCTTTAGAATGTTCTTGATTTCTGTATAAACCTAAAATGTTATCAGACCTTCGTCTAAGCCGTAAGAAAGATAATCGTATTAAACAAAACGCACGCGACAAACGCTTATCGAGCAAAATGATCCAACTTTCACTTTTATTGTTGTAAAAAGTATGTGAAGCTCTACATCCAGTAACTGGGGACACTCCCTTAAGCAAGAATAACTTAAACCAAACGTTTCTTTAAACTGCTGGTCCATGCTGAACATCGCATTGTAAAAAAAAAACCGTGGCCCATTCCTCCTGATTCAACTCCAATGTTTGTGGGCTTTCTTGCATCAACCGCTCGCCTCAGGTTCCGCCACATTTTAATTGGGTTAAGGTCTGGACTTTGCATTATCCATTCCACAACGCGAAAGCTATGCTGCTTCAGCCAATCTGTTGTCGAGCTACCTGTGTGTTTATTATCGTTTTGCTGCACGAGTCACTTTTTGTTAAGCGTCAGCTTACGGATGAATGCCTTGACATTCTCCTGTAGAATTTGCTGGTACAAGCTATAGTTCATGGTTCTGTCAACTGGCAGGATATCCGGGTCCTGCGGCACCAAATCAGCCTCAACCCGTGATCCTCCCATCACCATGCATCACGTGTTATCATGTTGAAACACAGTGTTTGGTTTTAGCCATACACAACGTTTCTAGTTTGAGGCCAAACAGTTCCACTTTCGACTCCTATGGCCACAGAACATTCTTCCAAGAGCATTCTCGATGTGGCAAACTTGAGACATGCAGCAGTGTTCTTCGTGCTTTTCTCTCACGCACACCATTTTGTTCTTTGTGACCTGGATCATGGTACGCCTCGCTCTTGGAGTTACTTCGTTGGGTGACCCACGCGTGAAAAGTCTCACAATTGTGTTGAATTATCTCCGTTTGTACATTATCTGACAGTGGATTGGTGGAAACCAACATCTTTATAAATGGTTTTGTGACCCCTTTCCAGACCAATGAGTATCGACAGTTATTTTTCTAAGGTGATCAGAAATCGTTTTTGATGGGGCATGACACACGTAAACCTTTGTGAAAGACCAGGCGTTGATGGTGACGACCAAAGTGAATCTACGGGTACTTTTGCCAGTGTACATATGTAAAGAATATAAAAACCTTTTGTCATAAAAACCTTTTATATTCTTTACCAAAAGTCATGCTCTCCTTGTCAGACAGGGCCGCGCAAACGATGACTGATTGTCAACCCATTAACTGAAAACACCTGACTAATCACCCACTTAATTACCTGGAGGTTCGCATACTATTTCCAACAATGCAATTGAATATTGGATAAGTTTGCTCATTAAGTAAATTAAAAAGTAGATGTTTTTCATGCGTATTTGTAAAAATGTATGCAGAAATATAGAAAATTATACAGGGTTAATGAACTTTTGCTCACCACTGTAAATACATACGGACTATTTGGCTTGAAGTATGTTATACAGCGAAGTTGATTGAGTGCAGTTTACTCACTGCGGTAGTTCGTATGGGAAGAATAGTGTGTTGATTTTGCACGGAAATGCATCGTCTATTATTTTAATATGAAACGTCTGTGAAGGTGATGTAACCTGTTCCACAGAGTTGTATCTTGTTACTGTTGGGAAATTCTGAAATGCATGTGAATGTGTGTTTTTATAAGGTAATTAGCGCTGTGACGTGAAGAGCCTGGGTGTAATGCTTGAGCTGACTGGAATAACCGTGAGTGTACCTCCGCGAGTTGATTCGTGACAGGTGGGAGTGGGTTCCTAACGAACCTGGCAAACTGCACACTTTTCACTTTTTGAAACCTGTGCTCCACGTGACACAAAGTACTAATCCTCTTTTTACATTTTTGAAGGTTCACACGAGAAGTGGCGTCTCGGAGCATTGATCGCCGGCCGTTAATATCTCCAGCAACGCGTCCTTCACTCGCACAAATGTGAAAATGTCTTTATCTTTGTGTCACCGTTTGGCTCGTATAAATTGGGCCGTAATGGCCCCGTCAGACTGCACGTCATTTGCCCGCAGGGGACTTGCTTTTTTGTGAACCTAAAAAGGACACCGGTGAATCTTTTTTTTTTGACGCTTGTATCTTTCTAAATTATTTTTTCACGTTCTTGATCTTTTTTTCCCCCATTTTACTCCCCCGCTCTGACATCCGGTCCAGGAGCCAACGCAAAGAGAGCCGCAGATGATTTAACAGCTAATGATGGCGGGCAAGACGCAGGTATATTTTTTTTTTGGTCCAAATCGCATGATGCATGATGAACTCCCTGTGCCGTGCGCTTTTTCCTGTATTGCTAATCAAGTGCGTCTTTTTTTTTTGCACTTGAGTCTCCCGTGAAAAAGAACAATCTGGCAAAAAAAAACACCTGGCATCGTGCTCGCTACATCGCCTGTCACGTCCAGGGTATCAATCGACACCCTAGCCATGTGATTTTACACGTGATTTGTTATTTATTTAAGGTAACATTCCGCTGCTTTTCAGTTTGGAAGGCTGCATGCTCAACGTGTCGACACTGTGTACGATTACGCATGTGTATATCAGGCTGTGTATGACCGCACATGTGTATATCAGGCTGTGTATGACCATGCTTATTTGAGACTGTGTATGACCGTGCGTGTGTATATCAAGCTCTGTATGACCTTGTGTATTTGAGAATGTGTACGACAGTGCGTGTGTATATCAGGCTGTGTATGACCCTGTGTATTTGAGACCGTTTATGACCGTGCGTGTGTATATCAGGCAGTGTATGACTAACTGCACGTGTGTATATCAGGCTGTGTATGACCCTGTGTATTTGAGACCGTTTATGACCGTGCGTGTGTGTGTATCGCCCTCACCTTCTTTCACTAATAAATATCAGGCGAATCAGTTGATTCAGTTTTTCTCTGAAAGAAACTGAGGCTCACCGTATCTCTACCTAGCCTCAATCACCAACCAATACCTCAATAAATGTTCCTCCACCTTACTTGACCTCAAAACTCCTCAAATTTTCCAAATTAACGGAATCCGAGGTCTCTTCTTTAGATACCAGATCTCGGCCCACAAACTGCTGCCTGGATCCTTTCCGATAAAAAAAATCTGAGAAAATGTTAAATTCATTGCCACGTTTGTCACTAATATGTTTAATTCCTCACATCACTCTGGTATCGTTCCCCCACTATTCAAATATGCCACAGTTACCCCCTGCTTAAAAAACCTGGCCTTAATTGCAACATCCCTGATAATTATCACCCCATCTCAAATCTAGCATTTATCACTACGGTCCTTGAACGTGCCGTAACCGTGACACTCCAGAAACACGTTCTTAACAATGACTTCTCAATCCCTTCCAATCTGGGTTCAGATTTGGCCATAGTACTGAAACTGCTCTCGTAAAAGTAGTTGATGACCTACTCATCGCTGCTAATGAAGACTTGCCAAGTATTCTTGTCATCCTGGACCTGAGCACTGCCTTTGATACCGTTGATCACCCGATTTTACTTAAGCGACTGGAGGATCCGGGATAGGCTCCGGCTCACCGTGACTCTATATAGGATTAAGCGGTTTCAGATAATGAGAGATGAGAGACTGGAGGATATAGGGGTCTCTCGCAGTGCCCCTGCATTGGCTGAGCTCCTACCTGTTCAACCGGAAGCAGTTTGTTAGCCTCGGAGGACAGAACGCGATCCATCCCCTCTTTTGTCTGAAGTTCCTCAGTGTTCAGTTCTCAGCCCACACCTCTTCAGCATCTACATACAACCTCTTGGCCATATCCTGCGCAGCCTCAATCTTAGCCACCATTGCTATGCCGATGACATCCAAATCTATATCCACGCAAAGACATCCATCAATGCGTCTGGGCTTTGCATGTCCTCCTCACTGTCAACTGTGAAGGCCTGGCTCAATTCAAAGTTTCTAAAACTAAATGGCAACAAAATAGAAGTTTTGCTGTCAGAACCCCGTACCTATTGTCCAAGGCTGAACCTATCCCATTGATGCTTGACGACCAGACCATTGAAGTTGCTTAGGCAGTCCAGAGTCGAGGTGTGATTCTTGATTCCTCATTCACCTTCGAGACACACATCAATAAAGTGATGAAGCTAGCATATTTCCATCTCCGAAAGTGATGAAGGTAGCATATTTCCATCTCCGAAATATAGCCAGACTGTGCAACATCCTGTCACTCGCTCATGCTGAGAAGCTCATATATATCATCTCCTCACGAATAGATTACTGCAATGCACTGCTCCCTGGCACCCCTGCCTACCTGATTAATCGTCTCCAACGTGTGCAGAACTTATCCCCAGTACTGATGTTTCTCCACTGTTTACCTGTTAAATACAGGATTGAATTCAAGATCCTCCTTTTCACCTACAAGGCTGTCACTGGCGCTGCTCCGACATTCATCCGTGACCTACTTTAGGCACCATCCTCAGCACGACAACTTCGATCCTCCAATATGGGCTTACTGCATGTGCCCAGGTCGCACCTCCATTCGATGGGTGACAGAGCCTTCTCGCCCACTGCTCCCAGTCTCTGGGCTGCCCTTCCATTGGAAATTCAATCAGCTGAGTCCTTGGGCATCTTCAAATCTCGTCTCAAGACTTACTTGTTCTGTAAGGCTTTCAAGTCCTCCGGCTAGGACTGTTGATGCGGCTCAGTGTTGTGCCGAGATAATGTCTCTCATCTGACCTGCGCCTGCTCGGGAACATTTATTCCTTCCTGTTTTGTTGCAGAATTATTATTATTATTAATAATTAAAATTTTTGGTCTATAATTTATTGCTACTATTTGACTTTCGGTTGGGCTGTCCTTATGTTGTTGACATGCCGTTCTCTTCACGGCTCAGATTAAAAAAAAAAATCTTAAAAAAAGTTTGTGCCGTTCTCTCTGCAGCTGTGTGCAGCGCTTTGTGACCCTCGGGTGATAGGAGCTCTAGAAATGCAATTATTATTATTATACGATAAATGTTACATGAAACCATTTCCCAATATATTGCAAAATTATAAGTGTTAGTAACACTGCGTTTAAAAATTATAGTTGAAAGTCCAATCAAATTTTACATGTTTTGCAACGATGTGTGTATGTTTAAAAAAAACCCAAAGAATTTTATTGTTGCTGATTTTCCATTCTAATGTCGTTGTTGTTGACGTGCCGTTCTCTCCGCAGCTCTGTGCAGCACTTTGTGACCCACGGCTGAAAAGTGCTTTATAAATGTAAATATTATTATATCAGGCTGTTTATGACTGATTATTTGAGACTGTGTATGACTGTGTGTGTATCAGGCTGTGAATGATCGTGTGTATTTGAGACTGTGTATGACCACGTGCATGTGTATCAGGTTGTGTATGACCTTGTGTATTTGAGACTGTGTACGACAGTGCGTGTGTATTTCAGGTTGTGTATGACCATGTGTATTTGAGACTGTGTATGACTGCACATGTGTTTATCAGACCGTGTGTGACCGTGTGTATTTGAGACCGTATAACCATGCATGTGTATGTGGTGTCAAGCCTCACGCCGTGCCAGAACAGGTGCATCGCGACGCCCATGCCAGAGCGAGCAGGTGGGGTTAGGGTCAACGCGCTGTGAGTGGAGGGGTTCGCCCGGGGTGACAAGGGTCAGGTGAGGACGACTGATGCAGTGCTTTGCTTTATCTCCCTGGGTGGTAAACGTGACGTGGGCTGAAGAGGTGTCGGGAACAGAGAGTGGTCATGGGGGAATGTGGCAAGAGATGAGGTATTGGGATTACGTCGGTGGGGATATAAAGTGGGGCGCAGGAAGTTGTTAGTAAGATTTGCTGGGGTGATTGAAGCCAGAGCTGTGTGGTACATTTTTGCGTATTGACGTGTGTTGTCTTTCGGGTTCAGCGCCGGTCAATAAACATCCTGACTGTTACAATGGATTGAGAGTCAAGTCCCGTTATGCCGGCTCTGGAGAGAGGATTACGAACCAACGTCGACACGGTGGTCGCGGGAACATGGAGTGTAAGTCCTGGAGACCACGGTTCGCACATTCCGCGATTATTTGGTGTCAGAAGTGGTATCCGAACCCATACCAGGGACAAGGATGAGGGTTCAGATCACGCTGACGTTTGGGGGTAGTGCTACGGAATCCCGGGAGGACTTCCAACGACACGTGGTGAGCGCCCAACGCCTGGGAGGTTGGTCGGATGCGGAGACCGCGATGCGCGTTCACGTGCATCTGCGGGGACGCACAGCGCGGTTCCTGGATGAGCTGGAGGCCGAGATTGGGGACTCCTCGTCCCTGCTCAGACGGGTACTCGGGCAGCGGTTTGACCGGGTGGTGCTGGCAGCCGTGCAAGAGGAGCTGGTGTGGCGACACAGGTGCCCAGACGAAACTCTGCTGGATTATGTGGAGAATTTGGGGACGCTCGTTGAATGGGCTTATCTGGACGAGGGACGATCCTTCACCCGCAGCCTGGTCAAGCTGAAGGTACTCGGGTACCTCCGGGGGACTGACCAGTGGCAGGAGGACGTCGGGCATCCCGAGTTCATCCTAGCGCAGATCCAGCCTCGGGCCTTGGATTGCGAGAGTTTACCACCAAGGCAAGGGGGTGCTGCTGGCCTGCGGGGACCCCAAAGAAGAGAGGGACACGGCGTCGCCTGGCGGTGGAGTGGTGACGGTGCAGCGCGGCGACCTCGGAGCGAGCCCAGCAGCCATGGGTAGCGTCCTCCAGAACATCCCAGCGTCGTCTGGATGCCCTGCAGATGAGTTGTGCAGAAGAGCTGTCGGAGTGGCGACTACGGGCGTTGAAGGGTCGGCGGCCATCGAGATTCCGGGGAGACGACGGGGATGACTCAAGGCCAACACCCCGCGCTCGGGCAGGACCCGAATGTTACAGGTGCCATCGGAAGGGACACATACGGTGGGACTGCATGCTCAAGACCCCACGCGCCTCTCGGCGGCCGTAAAACGGCAACAGGCCCTGGTAAATGGGAGTACCAGGGGCCGTAGCGGAATCCCGAACTACGGAGGGGTGGAAGCAGACATGGCTGGTGAGCGGTGTCCATCGGGGCTCGTCCCAGCGATGGAGGGAGACGAGGCACCGTTGGGAGTGGCCAGAGTGGTACGAGGGTCGATGGAAGGACAAGCAACGCCAGTATGACTCCACGCTGGGAGAATAGTGACAGAAGTCCATCCACTGTGGGCTCAGGCTGATCCGGGAGCGGTGTACACATTATAGACTGGGGAGATAGAGTGGCCCACGGAGGACGAGCGAGACCTAGCCTGGTGGGTGGGACTTGTGGCCTGGGAGCCAGGCCCACCCCTCCTTGACGCGGTGCCTTGTGAACTGGGGGAGCCTGTCAGGGAACGAAGCGAAACAGTTACGGAAACTTCAGCAGGACTTCGCAGATGTCTTCAGTCGGCACGACGCTGACGTCAGGAGGACGGATCGTGTGCAACACCGGATCGACACGGGAGGCGTGTGACCAGTGAAGGTTTCATCCTACCGCACGGGAGCTCCTGAGCGGGTGAAAGTCGACCAGGTGGTACATGAGATGCTAAGAGATGGATTCATCCAGCTGTCCTCCAGTCCATGGGCAGCTCCCATAGTCCTGACCACAAAGAAGGACAGGTCCACCCGGTTCTTTGTGGACTACTGCCGTCCTAACGCCGTGATGGTGAGTGATGCCTTCCAGATGCTGCGCGTGGTTCGAGATGCTGGATGGGCTAAGCAGGGCCAGAGAATTCTCAATGTTGGACATGGCATCTGGTTACTGGCAGATCGGGGTGGCTGAGGAAGACCGTCTGAAGACAGCATTCACCACCCCTCTGGGACTGTTTGAATTCCGGGTGAAGCTGTTTGACCTGTCCAATGCCTGCCCCGGCTATATTCCAGCGGTTGATGGAGCACGTGATGAGGGTTCTGCAGTTGAAGCAGTGCCTCATCTACCTGGACGACATCATCATGTATGGGAGGACGATGGAAGAACATCTGGGGCGCTTGCGCGAGCTCTTTCAATGGCTGAGGGAGGCCAACCTCAAGCTGAAACCCTACAAGTGCTACCTCGCTCAAAGGGAGGTGACCTATTTGGGACACCGAGTGAGTGGGGAGGGCGTGCGCACTGACCCTGACAAAGTGCGGGCGGTCACCAACTGGCCATGATCCCGTATGTCAGCCGTGGTGCGCTCATTCCTCAGCCTCGCCACTTATTACAGAAGGTTCATGCTGCACTTCAGCACCATCACTCTGCCCCTCACCCAGCTCACATCCACCAAAAGGCCCTTCAAGTGGACCAAGGACTGTAATACCACGTTTCTGGGCCTGAAGCCCCGTCTAGTGCATAGCCCCATATTGGCTTTCCCGGACTTTGCCTAAGAGTTCATGGTTGACACCGATGCCAGTGGATGCAGATTAGGGGCAGTCCTGTCGCAGGGCGAGAGGGAGAATGAACGAGTGGTCGCTTATGCTAGTCGGATACTGAGCGGAGCTGCTGGCAGTCTTGGCAGTACCTGCACGCCTGGGGCTGCTGCATTCATACTGACCACCATGCCCTGCAGTTCCTCCTAAACTTCAAAGAGCCACGAAGACAGATGGCCACTTATCTGGCCCAATTACAAGAGTACGACCTGCGGATTGAGTACCCGGTGGGGCGAGTGCACGCTCATGCAGACGCCCTCTCCCAGCGACCAGCGATCTGCCTAGACACCCCACTGGACCAGCTGTGCCCCTACTTCACAGGAGGCCAGTGCTGCCTACCCGAAGATGGTCCCACATCAACGACGGCAGAGTCCCGTGCCATTGTACAACACGTGGGAGAGACCGACGAACCCTGGGTGGAGCTGATCAGGGAGGAAGTAGGTTGTGAGTTCCCAGGGATGACGGAGGAGCAACTACGGCAGGCCCAGGGATGCGATGCCGAGTTGGAGGGGGTGATGGATACCTTTGTCCGGGGCCAGGCGGCCATCAAGGGGCCATGGGTGAGTCTCTATCCCCAACTTTAAGTCTGGGAAGGGGTCGTCTGGGAAAGTCGGCCCAACGGGGAAGTTGGGAGGGCATGTGTCCCAGCCACGACACGACCACAGCTGCTGCGTCTGGTGCACGACCACCCCTTGGGAGGACATGGCGGCAAATAATTCACCAGGACGATTCTGCAGCAATGGTACTTGTGGCCTGGCCTGAATAGGGATGTGACCACCTCGGTGAAGGGGTGTCAGCGGTGCCAGTAGGCGGCGAGGAGACCACCGCACTACACCGACCTGTTATGACCACTATGGGTGAGCTGGGCGAATCAGCTCATTGGGATCGATCTACAAGTGCCACTCCCCACGTCACATCGCGGTAAATGTTACATGATGGTGGCAGTGGAATACTCCACCCGGTACCCGAAAGTAGTGGTGATCCCAGATTAGACAGCCGCCACGGTCGCCCAGACTTTCCTGGAGGGCTACATCCTGTGGCACGGGGTCCTCAAGTGAGTCATCACTGACCAAGGAAGGGAGTTCGAGGCGAAGATCTTCGAATACCTCTGCCGAGAGTTGGGGATCCGGCAAGAGAGAACCGCGGCCTACCACCCCCAAGCCAACGGGATTGTCGAGAGGCTCAACCAGACCCTCACAGGAAAGCTGCAGTGCCTCATAGACCAGCACCAGCGGGACTGGGATGTAGACCTCCCGTACGCTATCTTCGCCTACTGCACCATGACACACTCCTCTATCCAGCAGATACCGTCAATGAGGTGCGTCTGCCGGCCGATGTCATCGTTGGTGTGGCCCCGCCCCAGCCGACGAAGACGGAGGAGCCACTCGCCAAACACCTGGAGACCCTGCGCCAGGCCTGAGGCCGGGCCTATGAGGCTGGCGAGGAGGCGGATATGAGGCAAGCAGTGGCAGCGCGACCGAGAGGCGAGGCCTCTGAGTATTGGGCTGGTGAGCAGGTGTGGGTGTACTCACCATGGTTGTGATCAGGACGGGTGGAGAAACTCGCCTCACCTTGGTAGGGACCTCACACAGTGTTGCAGCAGCTGACGTCATGGATGGTGTCGGTGCGAGGGAAGGGTAGGTGGACATCTGTTGTGATCAACGTGCGGCGTCTGAAGGCCTAGAGACC
>JAZEWT010000032.1:589154-605630 GCA_036362905.1 Mordacia mordax | reverse complement strand
GTGTATAACCGTGTGTATTTGAGACTGTGTATGACCGTGCGTGTGTGTATCAGGTTGTGTATAACCGTGTGTATTTGAGACTGTGTATGACCGTGCGTGTGTATATCAGGTTGTGTATAACTCTGTGTATTTGAGACTGTGTATGACCGTGCGTGTGTGTATCAGGTTGTGTATAACCGTCTGTGTTTGAGACTGTGTATGACCGTGCATGTGTGTATCAGGTTGTGTATAACTGTGTGTATTTGAGACTGTGTATGACCGTGCGTGTGTGTATCAGGTTGTGTATAACCGTGTGTGTATTTGAGACTGTGTATGACCGTGCGTGTGTGTATCAGGTTGTGTATAACTGTGTGTATTACAGACTGTGTACGACCACGTTTGTGTATATCAGACTGTGTATGACCGTGTGTGTTTGAGACTGTCTACGACAATGCGTGTAGATATCAGGCTGTGTACGACCCTATGTACCCAAGACTGTGTATGACCTTGCGTGTGTATCAGGCTGTGTATGACCGTGTGTATCTGAGACTTTGTATACCCTCGCGTGTATATATCAGGCTGTGTTTCACTGTTTGTATTTGAGACTGTAAGACTGCGTGCGTACATCAGGCTGTGTATGTCCGTATATTTGAGACTGTGTATGACCATGTTTAATTATATCAGTCTTGTGTATGACCGTATGCATTTAATATAGCGTATGACCTCGCATGTGTGTATCAAGCTGTGTATGACTGTGTATTTGAAACTGTATGTAACCACGTATGTGTATATTCGGTTGTCCATGTCCGTGTGTGTTTTTGAGGCTGTAAGACTGCGTGTGTATTTCAGGCTGTGTATGGCCGTGTCTGTATATATCAGGCTGTGTATGACCATGTGTCTTTGAAACTGTGTACGATATGCGTATGTAAATCAGATTGTGTATCACCATGTGTGTTTGAGACTGTATATAACCACGCCTGTTTATATCAGGCTGTCTATGACCGTGTGTATTTGAGACTAAGACTGCGTGTGTATATAAGGCTGTGTATGACCGTATGTTTGAGACTGTGTATGACCATGTGTGATTGTTCGGCTGTGTACGACAGTGTGTTTTTGAGACTGTGTATGACCATGCATGTGTGTATATCAGGCTGTGTATAACCGTGTGTGTATTTGAGACTGTATATGACCATGCGTGTGTATTTATGAAATTGAATATCACTGTTCCATGCGTGTGTGTTTTTGAGATTGTGTATCACCGTGTGTATGTATATTTCCGACTCTGTATCACCATGCACGTGTGTAGTTAAGGCTCTCTGAGGGTCTGCATGTGTTCTTTAGTCTGTGTATGACCATGCACGTGTGTATTTAAGACTCATTCGCCTGCTTGCGATTTTTCCTGGGTTTGGCCAGATTGGATTGTGTGAAAAGCTCACAAGGGCTGGAGAAGAGAAATTCTTGAACGATCTGGACAGGGTTCCATAGGTGGGTCATGTAGCCCACATGCTGAGCCACCACATGCTCAAACAGTGACTGTTTGGCCAGATAGAGGGAGCTAAACGGGCGTGACATGGGCTGGAGAAGAGATGGACTGATGTGGCACAGGAAAACTTGGATCTCAGTGGACTTACTGAAGACTGGTACCAGCAGTGTCAAGATCGACCTCTGTAGAGGAGGATCCTGAATTATGTTACGGGTAAGTTGGAGGCAGTTGCTCTCCAACAACAAGGGATGGCGGAGGAGTGACGCTCACAACAAGAAGCGGAGTGTTGCTCGGCTAAAACACGGCAAGTTGGCAGAGTAGGGAGCACGGGTGTGCATCTGCAGTCATCTCGGTCAGGCAATCCATAACCCCTGGGTCTGTCCCTTAACCACTTGTCGGCACGCCTTCGACACTTCATGTGGCTTCAAAGTGCATATAGCCTGGCACAGGCACCATGGTGACGTCACTGCCACTACATGGCGAATGACAGTTGTTTTTGTTGTGTTTCAGACTGCGTGACTGCATTTTAGATGTATTTTTACGCGCGTGTGCATTTACGACTGTATATGCCGGTGTGCATGTAGATTTAATCATGTGCGAGTGTGTATTTGAAGCTGTGTATTATTGTGCCCTTGTGTATTTGAGACGGTGTATGACGGTTTGGGAGTGTGTCTTTGAGACTGGGTGTCACCATGCCCGCGTGTATTTGAGATTGTGTATGACCGTGCGTATTTGAGCCTGTGTGGGGAGCGGTGGCTCAGTGGTTAGCACGCTGGCCCACAAACCTGGCCATCCGAGATCAAATCCTGCTCACAGCCAACACCAGTGATGATTTTCTGACCTGGTCCTGGGCCTCTCCAAGGTCGACTCAGACTTAAATGAGTACCTAGTGCAAGGTGCAAACATTGCCGCTAGGGAGACAAAGGCGGCTGGGCGTGGTGCTGGTCACCCACCTCGTGTGCCATGTCGACGTTCATAGGTGCTCGCTAAGTCTGTTAAAACTATATGGGAGCTATTTGTCTTTGTCTTGTTTTAGACTGTGTATGACCGTGCGTGTGTGTATTAAAGACTGCACGAACATGCATGTGCGTATTTGAGACTGTGTATGGCCTGTGGTGCCTGACGGATAACCCTCTCGTACGGAGTTGAAGTCGTCATATCTCCGCCAGGCACCTGGGTTCCGACGTGTGCATGCGGCCACGTGGCGCGGGCTTCTCACGGCTTCAGCGACGACACCACGGCGACACCAGCACTCCGCGATGCACTCACTCAGCCCGCGTCAACAGCTGATGCAGAGGCTTCTGGGTTTTCACTTTATTAACCAACACACAACGACCGGGGTAACTCCGCGCATCGACTCCTGCGTGCTAGACGCGCGCTGACCACCACCTCTGATGGTCACTCGCACACTTGCCAGGGAGCCGCCTCTGATGGTCACTCGCACACTTGCCAGGGAGCCGCCTCTGATGGTCACTCGCACACTTGCCAGGGAACCACCTCTGATGGTCACTCGCACACTTGCCAGGGAACCGCCTCTGATGGTCACTCGCACACTTGCCAGGAGCCGCCTCTGATGGTCACTCGCACACTTGCCAAGGCACCGCCTTTGATCGCCACTCACACACAATCATCTCTGCTGCTCGGAGCAGTGGGGCGCACTGCACCGCCGCACCGCGTTGTCTCCACCTCTCTGCCTGCTGTGTCGCACCTCACCAACACAGCACAGCGACTCGCCTTGTGGCTTCCCAGCGCTCCTCGGACCGCCTCCCGTTGGCTCCTCCTCGAGGGCCCGCCGCCTGACGGCCCCTCCTCCTGTGGAACCGCCCACTGATGGCTCCGCCCTTCAGCCGGGCGGCTTCGGTTCCGCCACCCCACAAACTGGGACGGGGCACCACGTCCGTGCGCTCTGCGACACCTAGATGGTGACTCGCCGAGTCACGTGGCTGGCTCTTGGCCAGCCTGATCCAGCTCTGACTGCGCGCTCCACGGACGTCTCCAGCCATGGTTCAGTTGCGCCCCATGGCTCCCTGGAGCCAAACTCGCCGTCTCCTGCCGCCTCGCCCGCTTCGTCGTACCTCGTACCGTGCCGTTCGCCGTCACCTCGCGGCACGCCATGCTGCGCTCCACATCGCCTCCACTGCGACGCTCTCCGTGTCTCCATGACACACCACGCCGCCGCCGCACTCTGCGATGCAATCGCCGCTGCTGCTGCTGCGTGGCCCTCTGTGGATCCGTTGCCACCGCCGCTGTGCTCCGCGTCTTTCTCCGCCTCGCTCCACGCCGCCAGCAGTGGCGCGTAATCACCTCCGCCGCGCGGGCAATGGTGCCACCCAAAGCCACCTCACCCGCTCGCCATGCCGGTGGATTCCTCACCCAACTCGCTGGCACCTCACCCGACTCACTGCCTCCTCACCCGGCTCTCTCTCCAGCCGCTTCATGCCTTATGCAGGCGCCCCCGCCGCAGTCACTGCCGATACAGTCACTGCAGTCTCCGCAGCGCAGTTGCTCTCTCGCCCTCTCCCACTGCTGTGCCGCTGCTGGACTTACTCGTTCTCTCCAGCCGCCGCACGCCGCAGTCGAACCCCGCTTGCTGCAGTCTCCGACGTGAGCCTGCATCCCATAATCTGACACCAAACTGTGGTGCCTGACGGATAACCCTCTCGGTCGGAGTCGAGGACGCCGTATCTCCGATACACCCAGGTTCCAATATTCGCGTGCGGCCATGTGGCGCGGGCTTCTTACGGCTTCAGCGACGACACCACGGCGACACCAGCACTCCGCGATGCACTCACCCAGCCAATGCTGACGCGCAACCTTGCTCTCTACGTTCTGCGCTGCCTCCTCGGGAGCGTATATGAGGCACAGGTGCGCCTCATATACGCTCCCGGACGCCACATCATGCCACGCAGCCGACCAATTGGAGAGAGTCCGCACGCGCAGCCACCACCAGCACTGTTGTTGTAATCGACCACGTGTTGTTTACCAGTTTTACGGGTTGACCCCTAGTTACCCCTCGCGTGTCACCGTGACAACCTCTTGCACGTGCACTCGTAATGCGCCCAGTCTGTCACGTGTAAAGCTGGGCACCACAGACTAAACGTTTGTCTATTTTAGACTAAGACTATGACTCTGCATATGTGTATTTGAAACCGTGTAGGACCGTGCGGGTCTATATTTAAGACTATATGAAGGTATGCGTGTGTATTGGAGATTGTGTATGAACCTGCATGTGTGTATTTGAGACTATGTATGATGGTGTGTGTGTGTTGTGTGTATTTAAGGCTATGTATGACCTCGTGCGTGTGTGTTTCATACTGTGTATGACTGCAAATCTTTTTTTGAGATGTATGATCATGCGCGTGTGTACGAGACTGTCCATGTCCTTGACACCAGGACCTACCGAGGAGCTGATCTGTCCTCTGACCATCGGCTTGTCATCTCTTAGATCCGCCTGCCATTCTTCCATGGCAGTGGTGGGCGTCTACCAAGGACCCCATTGAAATCCACAGTGACCTGGTCTCTGCTGGCTGATGAAAACTGTAAGCGAGAATTTCATCGTGGGCTGACATCGTCCCCCACTCCTCCCGATGCCGAGGGGAAATGGGTGAGGTTTACGGCTGTGGATCATACATCCGGAATGGCTGCACTTGGTACATGGTCCAGACCTCCCCAGAAACCCTGGCTAACGTAGGAGGTGTTCAAGCTAACCGAGAGAAAAAGGCAGGTCCATTCCCACCGTCTGCAACATCCCACGCCCGAGAGTGAGGAGGTTTACCCCAGCCTTCACTCGGAGGTACGTAGACCTGTGCAGCGTTGCAAGGATAAGTGGTGGTCACAGGCTACTGAGAAAATTGAGTCTGCCTCAGTAGCCCATGATCAAAAATCACCCTTTAACGCCAAAAAAATATTTACTTGCAACGCTGGAGCGATTACCCTTCTAAAAATGGAAAACGATGATCCAATCTCTGACCCCCAGGAACAAGTTTGCAGATTTGCAGACCGTTTATGGAAGGTCTTGGGGGAGGGAATCCCCCCAGTTCTGAATAACACGATGGTACAACTTGAGGGTGACCCTGTTGGGGCCGCGGTGCCTCAGATAATAGAAGTAGTAACCACCCACTGAAGTGACTGGCGGAGGTGCCATCTATAGAGGAAGTACATAAGGCAATCCATAGCCTGAAACTAGAAAAAGCACTAGGCAGAGATTATCTTCCAAGCGAAATGCTGAAGGAAGGTAGTGCTTGTCTGCAGACTGCCTTGTATAATAATAATAGCATTTATAGAGCTGTTTTCCCCCGAGGGTCACAAAGCGCTGCACAGGGCTGCGGAGAGAACGTCACGCAAATAACGACAGAACGGAAAATCAGCAAAAATTTTTGAGGTTTTTTTTTTTTTACAAATCCGAGCTGTGGAGAAAACGGCATTTAAGTAACATCAAGACAGTTCAACTGAAAGTCAAATAGTAGTGATAAAATATAGGACACAAAGTCAGCAGAAAATAAATAAAATTAATAATTCTTCAACAAACAAGGAAGGCACAAATGTTCCCAAGCAGACGCAGGTCGGAAGTGAGCTAACATCCCGGCACGGCACTACTGAGCCAAATCAATAGTCCGAGCTGAAAGAAGGAATGTTCCCGTGCAGGAGCGGGTTGGAAGAGAGCCAGCATCCCGGCACAAAAACACTGAGCCACATCAATATAACGAGCCGAAGTACTTGAAAGCGTTACGGAACAAGTGAGTCTTGAGACAAGATTTGAATATGGCCAAGGACTCGGCTGAACGAATCTCCAGTGGAAGGGCATTCCAGAGTCTTGGAGCAGCGCGCGAGAAGGCTCTGTCACCCATCAAATACAGTGCGACCTGGGCACATGCAGCAAACCTGTATTTGATGATCAAAGTTGTCGTGTTGAGGAGGGTGCCTAAAGTAAGTCACGGATGTATGTCGGAGCTGCACCAGTAAAAGCCTTGTAGGTGAGAAGGAGGATCTTGAATTCAATCATGTATTTAACATCTAACCAGTGGAGAGACATCAGTACTGGGGATATGTGATCATGGATGGGTGTGTAAGTGAGGATTCTAGCAGGCGCATTTTGCACACATTGGAGATGATTAATCTGGAAGGCAGGGGTGCCAGGGAGCAATGCGTTGCAGTAATCGATTCGTGAAGAGATGAAGATGTGTATTAGCTTCTCAGCATGAGCAGGTAACAGGATGTTGTGCAGTCTGGCTATATTTATGAGATGAAAAAAGGCTACCTTTGTCACCTTGTTGTGTGTCTCAAAGGTGAGTGAGTAATCAAGTCACACCTAAACTCTGGACTGCCTTAGCAACTTCAATTGTCTGGTCGTCAAGCATCAATTGGATAGGTTCAGCATTGGACAATTTGTGCGGAGTTCCAACAAGCAAAACCTCTGTCTTGTCTCCATTTAGTTTTAGGAAATTTCAATATAGCCAAGCCTTCACAGTTGACTGAAGAGGACATGCAAAGACCAGACGCATTGATGGATGACTTTACATGGATATATATTTGGATGTCATCAGCATAGCAATGGTAGCTGAGATTGAGGCTGCGCAGGATATGGCCAAAAGGTTGTATGTAGATGCTTAAGAGGAGTGGGCCAAGAACTGAACCCTGCGGAAATCCAGATTAAACAGGATGAATCTCTTGAGTTTTGTCTTCCGAGGCCAATGCACGGACCACAGGTACCGCCGTTGTAGCGTTGAACTGGTGCGTCGCTCGCCGCCATGCCCCCTCCAAGGTGTTGTCCCAGCTGCAGCACCACTTCCCTTTGTCCTCTTCCAGGTCTCCACAGGCCAGCCGCACCCCCTTGCATCAGCGGGCCCAGCCACATGCCACGCTCTCGCATGCCATAGCTCTGGCCTGTATCTGTGTGTGTGTCAGCTCCGGGCGTTCAACGTCCTCTTGCCACCAGTCTGTTCCTCGCAGGTATCAGAGTAGCTCGATTTTAACCAAGCTTTGGTTGAACTGGCGGTCCTCCTCCGGGTAAGCCCGATAGACGAACACCGCCAGGCTCTCCACGTAGTCGAGTAGAGGCTCGTCCGGCCGTCTGCGTCGCTGCGCCAGTTCCTCCTACACAGCCGCCGGGACGACCGGTCGAACCGTTCCTTGACCGCCTGGCTGAGCGCCGCCCAATCGTCCCTAATCCTCGCCTCCAGTGTACCCAGGAACTGCGCCGCGTGCCGTCCGCAGTTGAAGGTGGGCTCGCATCGCTGTCTCCATGTCCGACCAGCCTCTGAGACACCATGCGCTGTCCACGTGTCGCTGAAAATCCTCCCAGGACTTTGTAGCATGGCCCTCGAATGTCAGCGCGATCTTTACATCGCCTCCCCCAGCATGGGTTCGCATTCCACTTCTGACACCAATTGTCGTGACGCGTGAAATCTCCCGGAGTCGACTGTGTAAGCTCCCCTTCACGCACCGCCGATGATCGCGCTTGCGTAGGCGGGCTCTCATCCATTCGCTCCAGCATAGGCATAACGGGACTCTGCATTGTAACAACAAGGGTGGATTTATTACACTACGCACAGCGAACAAAAGGCCACGTGGCCACTCGCAGACTCCAGCCTCCTGACGCGGCCAGCTCTGATGCAGAGACAGACGGAACCCAACCGCGCACGGGGCCCACTTCTTTCTCCGACCCACGTGATGTTTACGAGTTGTCAGCTGAGCTCTAATTACCCCTACCTTGTCACCTTAACACCACGTGACCCTTACGTACCCGGAATGGGGAAATTAATGTACTCCCCACATGCACTTAGCCTGTCATGCTCGAGGCTGGGCACCACACAGTGATTGAGATTAGTGGCATCGGTAAAGGATCAATTAAAGCACCTTTTATATCCAGCACCATGATGGATGTAACAAGGGCAGTGGGATATCGCTAGCTGTCGGCAAATGGTAAAAAGAGAGGCATGATTCAGGACGAAGATTCAGGAGAGCCACGCGTGTGTATGTGACCATGATGAATAGGTGCCGGAGACCACCGCGAAAGACACGGGACGCAAGACGGAGCCACACCCAGGATACGATGCCAACACATCACGGGGCACCTCCATGAAGGAGAGTTACTCAGCAGGCCAATCAACCGAGACAGCAGCGCATCCCTGGATGGCGGCAGGAAAACGAAGAATCCAGCTAAAAACCGGCACAACTCCGCACTGAAAGGCACCCAAGCCCGGAATGTAATGCGGGCCAATGCTGCTGCAGAGCAATAGCGAAATTAGGTCATTAAAGAGCAGGGTGGTGGGTGGATGCTTAAGTGGTGATGAGGAGATTTGTAAAGAAAATGATGATAGTTATACGATAAGGAGGAATGAGTGAGGATGTTTTAACGAGGTGAGATGGTGAACACGAGATGCTGCTGTAAAGGGACCCGCTGCAAATAATGACTGCCGCACGAGAAAATGGTTGCACTCAGTGAGAATGGTAAGCCTCAGGATCGAGACGTTAAATTACTGATTAAGACCACTAAGACTGAGACTGTGTATGACCGTGTGTGTGTATATTTGAGTCTGAGACTGTGTATGACCGTGTGTGTGTCTATTTTAGACTGAGACTGTGTACGACGGTGTGTGTGTATTTTTGAGGCTGAGACTGTGTACGACGGTGTGTGTGTATATTTGAGACTGTATATAAGCGTGTGTGTGTATATTTGAGACTGTGTATAACCGTGTGTGTGTATATTTGAGACTGAAACTGAGACTGTGTATGACCGTGTGTGTGTCTATTTTAGACTGAGACTGTATGACCGTGTGTGTGTATATTTTAGACTGAGACTTAGACTGCTTTTGACCGTGTGTGTGTATATTTTAGTCTGAGACTGTGTATAACCGTGTGTGTATATTTTAGTCTGAGACTGTGTATAACCGTGTGTATATAACTGAGATTGAGACTGTGTTTAACCGTGTGTGTGTGTGTATGTTTGAGTGTGAGACTGTGTATAACCGTGTGTGTGTGTATATTTGAGATTGAGACTGTGTATGACCGTGTGTGTGTGTATATTTGAGATTGAGACTGTGTATAACCGTGTGTGTGTGTATGTTTGAGTGTGAGACTGTGTATGACCGTGTGTGTGTGTGTATATATTGGAGATTGAGACTGTGTATAACCGTGTGTGTGTATATTTGAGACTGTGTATAACTGTGTGTGTATATATATATGAGACTGAGACTGTGTATAACCGTGTGTGTATATTTGAGATTGAGACTTTGTATGACCGTGTGTGTGTATATTTGAGATTGAGACTGTGTATAACCGTGTGTGTGTGTATATTTGAGATTGAGACTGTGTATGACCGTGTGTGTGTGTGTATATTTGAGATTGAGACTGTGTATGACCGTGTGTGTGTGTATATTTGAGATTGAGACTGTGTATGACCGTGTGTGTGTGTGTGTATTTGAGACTGAGACTGTGTATGATCGTGTGTGTGTTTATATTTGAGATTGAGACTGTGTATGACCGTGTGTGTGTGTATATTTGAGACTGAGACTGTGTATGACCGTGTGTGTGTGTATATTTGAGATTGAGACTGTGTATGATCGTGTGTGTGTTTATATTTGAGATTGAGACTGTCTATGACCATGTGTGTGTGTATATTTGAGATTGAGACTGTGTATGACCGTGTGTGTGTGTATATTTGAGATTGAGACTGTGTATAACCGTGTGTGTGTGTATATTTGAGATTGAGACTGTGTATAACCGTGTGTGTGTGTATATTTGAGACTGAGACTGTGTATGACCGTGTGTGTGTTTATATTTGAGATTGAGACTGTCTATGACCATGTGTGTGTGTATATTTGAGACTGAGACTGTGTATAACCGTGCGCGTGTGTATATTTGAGACTTGAGACTGAGATTGTATGACCATGTTCCTTGTCGCGCAGTCGGTCGCTTGGCGCTCGTAGGGCAGCTTCCCACCTGCTCCTTCGTGCCCCTCCTCAAACTGGGTCCTGCGACCATGTCCGCCACAAAACGCCGCTCACCTCGAGTGTGCAGAGCAAGTGACATTCTATTACCGCCAGCGGCATAGAGCACGAGCTGTGGTACTGATGGGAATTTTCCCGAGTATAGACTTGGTTGTGATGTTTGTGGCGCTGTGCGTCACGGTTTTTTGCTGAGCCGTCCGTTATCACGCCTTTTAATTCATGTGCCATCCTCGCTGTGAGACGTTTCCATTCCACAGCCTTGCGGAAGAGCGCTATCCCCTCCGTGTTACATTAACAGCCTCTGGAAACAGAATTGGCTCTCCTCACTCTAGGGGGCGCGCTCGCCCGCACTCCCTTCTACTCTCGTTTATTATTCGCGTAATCGCATGGCAATCGAACCGCAATGTATTCGTTTAATTCCTGGAGTTGAAATTTTGGGGCCGCACGGTGGCCCAGTGGGTAGCGTTGTCGCCTCACAGCAAGAAGGTTCCCGGGTTCTAATCTTGGCTCGGGTGCCTTTCTGTGTGGAGTTTGCATGCTCTCCCCGTGTCTGTGTGGGTTTTCGCCGGGCACTCCGGTTTCCTCCCACAGTCCAAAAACATGCTGCTGCATAGGTTAATTGGCTCGCAGACTAAATTACCCGCAGTGCCCAGTGATGGACTGGCGTCCCGTCGTGGGTATAACCTGCCTTGCGTCCTGTGTCTGCCGGGATAGGCTCCGGCTCACCGCGGCCCTGTACAGGACTAAGCGATTTCTAACAATGAGATGAGATGAGTTGAATTTTCGACAATGTAAGTGGAAAACATTTAAATGCTGTGATTTTTCGCGTGCAGGCATTGGTGACGGGATCCGTCATCGCTAACTCACAATACTTGAGGACAGAATGCTTTAATCACCTGTTTTAAACCACGAACCCTGTAGTGTGACAGTTCCGTGCCGTTACTCCTTGCATCACCAGGCCACCTGATTTTGCAATCATCTTAATAATCACGCTCGTAATTTTTTTTTATAACAATTTCTAGCCACGCCTTTGCAAACAGAGCGCTGTCGTTACGGCTTTAAGTTTGCAAATCCGCCGCCAATTTTAGCTCAATACCAGCCGCCGCTGCCGCGTTTGTGCGAGAGTGACGAGAGAAGGGGGACCTTAACCCTCACTCCTGGCCAGCTGGCCGCCACTCCCGCACCACCGGCGACAATGTCTATTTCATGATTATTTTTGGCAAGTGCTGCTTGACAGAAAAAGAGGTTGCTGTGAAATCCTGCTAACAGTAACGAGAGTGCGAGGTTAGAATTTGCGGCTGATTTAATACAGAGGAAGAGAGTGATGGCCTTGACAAACGGATAAAGTGCCTCTCTCCGCTGCTCCTAAGAGCGGCGTCATGAGCGAACTGCGCCTCCGTGGAAGCGGCCACACAGCTGACACCCCCTCCCCCCGATGGATCCGATGGCTCCGCAGTCCCCACCACGTACGGGCCTCATGTTTGATCCGTGTAAAGGCAGCCAATCCTCCGCCGTGGCGCCTTCACGGCAGTCACCGCTCTCGCGTATGAAGTCCTGGGTGCCCTAATTTCCGCCGATGCAGCTGTTGTTGCGAAGCGTTCCCCTTATTTATGTGATTGAGAATAGGGGGGGGGGGGGTTCCCTCGGGGCGGGATGACGCGCAACCGTGTGACAAATGAACTTCCGTCGTAACCGCCTCGTGCGCATTCCCTTGAGTCCTTGCTCTCCAGGTCCGATTGTGGCGGCATTTTTTTTCCAAGCTTGCGGCACGCGTCCCATGAGCTCACAGCTACGCAGCGGCGGCAGTGGTGGCACGAGCAGACGATGGCAGCATGTGCTGCCGTCACCGCCTTTATCGTCAACAGAGTTGGTAACGCTCTCACGTTCGATCACAGCTCACCCGTGTGGGCGTGCAGGCTATATTCGAAATAAAACTAATAATTAATTCTATGTAGCCAGCCACACTGACGAGGAGGATTCCTCGTCATTGTGGCCGAGGTGCGTAGAGATTGACACCGCAACGCGCGGTTTTAGCGCCACAATTCTCAACCGGTGAGTCACGGCCATTGGTGGGCCACAAGTGCCACCCAGTGGTCTGTGGAGACCATGCCCAAGTGGACCAATTGGATCTTGAGATGTAAGAAGATTGACAGCCTCCAGTTAATGGTTCCATGGAGGTGGGAGGCCGGTAAAGCCCCGCGTGACGCGCTGTGTAACGCCGCAACACACCACGTACCCCATCGCCCTTCGTGGTGATCCACCATGTCAGAGATGCGCTACGGCTCCGGGAAATAGAGGTCACGTTCCCAATTGGACAACCACGCTGGCGCCATCATGCGCCGAACTCCAGCCATTGGACGCTGACTTTTGCCACACGCGGATGAAGAAAAATCCAAAGACTCTCACTCTGCCGTGTGCTCTCGGATCATCTGGATGTCGATCATCCTGAAGCTACGGTCCCTAGTACAACCAGGTCTCCTTGGTTAGAAAACTTCACCGCAGTGCGGTGCGGGACTCGCAGCGCTGTGCATCGATCATGGTCCAAATCTTATCTGACAGCAGCTCGGCCTTAGTTGAGCACGGACGCCGTCTTCTTCGCACAAGACTATCGGCGCAGATGTGACAAGATGACCATCCAGTGTGCCGCCCGTCACGAACTGCTCCCCCCTCAATATTTGTCTCCACTCTTCTCTTTCGCCCTCAATAAGTCGTCCAATGGGTCACGAGGGCCACGTGGAATTGCACCAATCTTATCACTGTGTCCCCGTTAACGTACAAACCTTGAAATTGGAGCACTCGCGCACCGCGAATGCTCCTTGCGAGTCCCAAGACAGAGCTTTAAGAGGGCTCTGCATTGGGATGCTTGTCCAATTCCAAGTATGGCACGTGTGATGAAATCTAAGGTGTCTGGAGAAAGCCCACCATGCACAGGAGGGGATAATAACATCATATCTCCACGCAGATGGATTTAATCCGGAGACAAAACTGGGAGCGATGCAGGGACTTGTTTGATCGATTATCAGGAATGAAATCTGTAATTCGCAGCGGGAGCGAGAGGGGACGAGCTGCAGGAGGCGACCGAGCGAAGAGTTTTTGAGAAGAGACTGAAAAGGAGAGAGAGAACAATGATGCTGATGGAAAGTCCTTTGGACAGATAGAAGGCGCAGTGGCATACAGAGCAACATGGAGGAAAAAATCGTCTCTTGGACGTGTCTATGGGCGAAATGTCACAAAATGAAATTTGGGCAACAGACAGATACAAGCCAATCAATTATTCTGCAGACTGAATCCATCCTTCTCATGCCATCTCCCCACACTACCAAGCCCCAGTGGTCACCCATCCATGTCAGAACCAGGCAAAACCCCTGCTTGACTTGCCAAGGTCACGTAAATGCATAGAGATGTTTTTTTTTATTGTGCAGGCCTGAAATGTACTGGCGTCACATCCTGGGTATTCCCTCGCCTTGCACCCTCTGTCGGCCGGGATACGTAGTGTCTGGCAAATGTTGGCGCCAGCTGAATGAAAAGCTGCCTCCTTCAATACGCATTTCTGCGCCTCACGGGAAGTCTGCGTGAGATGTTAGGCCACAGTGATCTCCGCTCGATGGAGACTGAGGCCACCGTGTCGAGGCTCATGTGCGCTAATGCGGCACCACGGCGCGTGGTACAGCTGTCAGTTTTTAAGTTGGAAGGAACCACTGAGCTATCTAGCTCTTTTAACAGTTGTCCAACGGGAAGGGGTAAGCTACTTCCAAACATCTCAGGGCACTGGGGCAACTTAGTTAGCAGGACAATTACGCTAGGCAGCATGTCTTTCGACCGTGAAAAAAAAAACCCATGCGTGCACGGAGAGAACACGCAATGCCCACAGAGAAATGCGGCACCTGAATCAGGTATTGAACCCAGACCCTTTTGTAGTGTGAGGCGGCAGCACTGCTCCGCACAGCAGAAGTGATCTGCTGGCCAACTGGGTCTGACCCACGCAGCCGGGGTGGATCCCTGAAGGCCTTGCCTAAGAAAAGTCTCATGCCTCAAAAACTTACCCGGCAACTAGAGGATATTTCATATTATTGTAAAAATCTGGAACGCATAGGGAGCAAAACAAACAATGAAAAGGCTTGAAGATTTGCATTTTTCCTATAACTTGTTCTATAGAGAGGCCATTATTATGCACCCACCCCCATTTAAAATGTCTACTATTTATGTCATAACAAACATTCCTATACACCCTGTATTTTAATTGTAACCTTTATTGAACTTAGATTCCTTTATGCATGTTTTCGTTTTGTGGGTTTGTTTACCATTGACACTTATATTTTGCGGCGATGGACTGGCGTCCCATCGTCGGTATATCCTTGCCTTGCGCCCTGTGTCTGCCAGGATAGGCTCCGGCTCACCGTGACCCTGTATAGGACTAAGCGGTTTCAGACAATGAGATGAGATGAGACTTATATTTTGCTTTGTTATCTTCATCATTCGTTCCTGTATCAACTCTTTTTGCTACATGTTTGTCTTCACACTGGAATGGGTGTCGCTACGAGGAGCTCTGCGATGCTTGTCCCGCGTTTCTCGTGACCCGGCTGTTCCCGACAAAAACAAACGCGGCGCCCATGATTCTCATCGCCCAACACCCAGCAGCAAACAATGCCCATCCCTCCAGATCAATGAACATCCGATGAAATGTTCCCTTGCCAGCATCTCATGACCCTGAGGTCGGCACTGACGGCAAGAGCCGAGCGCGGCACCTCAAGGCAGGTTCCCGCAACTTTGTGTCCGACAACTTTGTGTCCGACAACTTTATGTCCGACAACTTTATGTCCGGCAACTCTCGGTGCGGTGAAGCAGCAGCGCAGCGGGTTCTTTGTGCTCCCGTGACCAAACGTAAATGAACGAGGATTTGCATGATAAAAGATCTGCGAACAAAACGCCTTCTGTTTCAGACACTTCCCCTGGGCGCTCTTGCCAAATGTACATTTTTGTTGCTGCAACCATTAATAATCAAATAAACAAAAACTCCCTCGGCCCAAGAGCGTGCAAAAAAAAATCACAGAAACGTGCTGAGACCCAACGGCTCGGCTCCCCGTGCGCCGTCGATCGGCGCTCACGCCTCCATCCACGCAAAAATGCCAAGAACAAATCTGGGGTGACGCTCGCACGCAACTGCACGCTTGCAGGCGCGCCTACAAACGTTCTAATGAGCGTGCGCATAATTAACATGCTGCTCACTGAAAGGCGCAGCGAGAAAACTGGCACGGGTGTGCGCGCGGCAGCGGCCACGCCGCTCGGAATTCCAAATTCGTGCCGAAACCCAGCTGCTCAGAGCGGATCTGAGCTCTGCAGCCGAGCTCAGATCTGCCGCCTCCACCACACGCTCCGGCTCACCAAACTCGGGGAGGAGGCCAGCGCCTAATTGATGCGATGAATGCTTTCTATGTGCGTAGCCCCTGGGGAGCCCAGCCACTGCTTAGAGACAGCGATACAGAAAGCTTGCCTCTTCACGCCGCCCAGACCGCTTGTTACCACTTGTTCATGTAGTCGGAGCTGTTGGGAAATCCTCTCTGCATCGCGGTTACGATCTATTTTTTATATGTTCAGGGTTCGACTTGGAAACAAAGTCATGCACTAAATTACACGATACCCCACTGAATATTTCACATGGGTCGTTGCTCGGAGGCGGTGGCCAGTCGCCATGGCAATAACGGCAGGTATCCTGGATGCCGGTGTGCCGGATTCAATGAAAACCCATCCGGCAGGGTGAACGAAGAGAGAGAGAGAGAGCCACAGCGGCTCGGGTTTACGCTTAGACTCTCCAACACAAGGTCATGCAAATTGCCGTGGATTTAGACATAAAACCTCATCAAGAGTAATTTCGCGCGATAGTCGGACATTGCCGTGATTATTGCCGTGCGTTTTAATGCTGAAACCACCTGGCACATCTGTCCGCGCGCGCGCGCAGTCCGCAGCGACCATCACGGATGGCGCCGCACCGCACAAGTGAAAGGCTCTTGAGGGACATCATTTAAGCGTCATCACTCAATAGCGAGTGTGCAAGGAGGTCGATGAGTG
>JAZEWT010000032.1:574915-586594 GCA_036362905.1 Mordacia mordax | reverse complement strand
TGGCGATTATGCAGGTGTTAAGATCTTAACACCCGCATGTTAAGATCTGTTAAGATCTTAACATCTGTTAAGATCTTGACAGAGATCTTGACAGATGTTAAGATCTTAACACCTGCATAATCGCCAGATACGGTAAAACCAGTTGTAATCTTAGTGCTGCCCATGTTTACATGGCCATGCCCAATCAACCGCTAGCCCCGCCCAGCGCGCAAGTAGTGCCACCCACCGCTCAGGTAACCCCTTACATTGTCCGCATTGTCGCGCATTGAGGCCAGAGCATTTTAAACCTGCGGTCAATTTTTATTTAAGCTGGAAGGAACCGTTGAGCTATATATAACATTTGTCCAGCTGAAAGGGGTAAGCGAGTTACACCATCTCAGTGCACCGGGGGCAGTTTAGTCCAGACAGTTCGTCTGGTTCGTAGCATGTCTTTGGAGTATAGGAGGAAATCGGGGTGCCCAGACAAAAAAAAACCACGCAGACACGGGGAGAGAACGCACAGACTCCACACAGAAAGGTATTTGAGCTGAGAATCGAATCCAGGACCTTCTTGCTGTGAGGTGGCAGTGATACCGTGCTCCCTGCTCGATTTTTACAAATGCCATACGGGAAACACTGGGAGACCTTCTGAAGCCGGTAATGTCTCGTTCCAAGCAGGACATTGCCCAGCTTCACACAATGAGTTAATCTTACAAACCGGTTCCTTACAAAGGAACTAACAAAACACTCGCTCTCAGTCCTCAATAACCGTGGCCCTGCAACATCAACCTTTGTAGTAAGTGGGTGTTCCGGGCCTTGACCCTACTTCAAAGCAGAGGATGAGAGAGGGTAGGGAGGTCGACTGCTTTGCAGTTGTAGGTTGCAGTTTATGCTGTGGGGCTCTCAGGTAGCCTGCATAGACATGGAAGTGTTGCTGACAATAGACAGTGAGCGTCAACCAAACCCTCGCAAGGAAAATCGTGTCACTGATTTGAGGTTATCGTTTTAGACAGCAACGAAGACCTAAGACTCGTGATTCGTAAAAAAAAACTCAACACATGCGTCTAGTTTCGTTAAGCATGCTTGTGCACTGATGCTGACGCAGCCAGCAGCATCGCCAAATAATCCACAGTTCATAATTTAGTTTGTCGTGTGGTGGAAGCTTCTTAATAGCACAAAGTTTTGTAGATCATTATATATCCTTAGCCAGATGTGAATTTTGCATCAAGAGAGGGACTGTCAGCCCAGGTTTGAGAAACTCAAGTGGACGCGGTGACACCAAGCACGTGTCGAACACGCCGCGTGGATGGCTTGGCAAGCAGGCCGTTACACCGGCCGTGCTTGGCAGCTACGGTGCTCGCAGCGGGAATGCAAATACCTCTCACAATGAGCGACACACACAGCCCAGGCTTGGAGATGTTTTCATTTAAATGCCATTTACAAACATGCGGTTACAGTTGGCTAAACGTTCCATGTCATACGGACAGGGTAACAGTTACTCCCACTTCACAGGACATGGTTGTATCAAACATCGGACATCTGGCAGAGGGAATTTGCAGCTTGCTCGCCGATTCGCTTGCGTGACTACTGAGCCCTTCTCTCTGCGCTGGCAGAATCCCTCGTATCACCAGTGTCCAGAAAAATCCCGTAGTTTCAGCATCCAAGCGATGTGGCGCTGGCTTTCGCAATCTCTCTCTCGGTTCCACTCACCCCAGGCTTCTTAGGGATTCTTCTTATAGTGCCTGGGTCTCGAGCGCCCCTCTTTGATCAGCGTGTTAGTGATGGCTCGGCCTGGCCAATGAGTCTCTGGCGATAGCCCCGGTGGCCATTCCGCTTGTACGCGATGACCTAGAGCAGCCATCTTGTAAGATGTAGTGCGGCAAGCGATGCCGTTCCAAAGACTCTGCTGTGGGTCGTGCTGACAGTGACCCGGACGCTCAGAAGATGTCGCTGTCTTTGATGTTTCATCCGGCCGCTGGTCAACTGATGATCTGCAGTTTGGGTGGACCTTCTCCACTCCTGCACCAGCGCGTGGTTAATATGCATCTACTTCCAAGTGCGAGTCACTATGTGCATTAACACCGCCCACAGAGCAACATCATTCAGCAGGGCTGAACACCTACAGAGCGGTGATTCGTGAAATGCATTTCACATTTTTTTATAGCAACACTAACAGATACATTTTAAATACTTTGTAATTCCTTTTCTCCATGGTAACAAATTATTCTTCTGCGCGCACATTGCCGCTTTACAGATACGGGGCCACACAGGTGGATGGATTATTATGGAGCGGTGCCTTTTGGGGGCGTCCGGCTAACGTGTACGGTCGAGCTTTTGTGGGAAACCATAATGGGATCTTGGGATTTTATTCCCCTCTGTCCTTCCTGCGTTGTCATAAATTGTCTTCATTTCGCAAGTGGCCAGAAAGTCCAGCGTGACGGCCGCACCACGGAGCAATTCATAACCTCGGGTGGGAAATTTTCCAAAACGCCGGTTCAATGTCAGCGTGCAAATTTACGAGAGAAATGCAGTGGTTCGGATCGTGGTTCTTTTGGGCCAGGCTAAGGATGCACGAGCGAGTGGAGAGGCCCGTTTTGTGGTGAGGGTGAAGGTTCCGTGCCAGTGTCGAAGTGCGAGCGCGCGCCTCGCGGCACGAACGCTGCCGTACCGGCGTACATGAACGCGCGTGCCGGGGGTGTCCTGCGCAAGCCGACTGTTTACAGGCTCGCTGCTGCGACCTTCGAAGGCGCAGGTTCGCCCATCGTGAGCGCCGCTGACGTGCCGCGGAACGGCGCTGATGATGCCGCCTCCCCCTGCTCTCACTCCGCGCTCCTTCGCTCCGCGTTCGCAGCTGCACGCTTGGGTCCCACACTCCGCGCTTCATTCCGTGCGCGCCTGTCGTCCGCGTCATCGCGAGGCGCTGATTGGCTATTTGCACTCCAGCTGTGAGACGGATTCTATCTCTTATGGTTTGAGGCTGGATATAGCATGGGCATCTAACTTTGTATTTATTTATGGCTCACAATCGTTGGCTGCTGCCAAGGATTCTGCAATGTCTCCCCGTCCTCGCTTCAGCGCGGGGCAGTGGTATGGCCGTCACAGGCCGTGGTGCCACTCCAAGCACCGCTGCCCATCGCCACTTCTCCGCTCACAAACGCAGCGCTCATTTTCACCCGTTGCAGATCCTTTTCTCACACTTTCTCTCAGGTCCTTTCTTGCACAATTGTATCCCGGTTGTGCCATCACCGGCATGTCACGAGGCGCAGTGCCCCTGCGAGAGAGAGAGAGAGCAGATGCTAACAGTGCCAGCTCTGGGAATGTGCCAACCTCTTGTTCACACAGCAGGTGGTGGCACCTTGTCACCCACCCACCTTGTCATCAGCCCACTGCCGATATTTGTCAGCACGACTAGAGCCGTGCGTGTCGCCAGCTATAACGCGGTTTTGAGATTGAATCTCGTTCGGCGTAACTGAATTGAGAACAGATCTGCAACCGTAGAGATTAGCTCGAGATAAAATGGTTTACAGTCGCAAAGTATGATAAAAGTCTAACCGCAAATGTACTGTAATGCCATTGAGCGAGCAATGTGTTTTGTTACTGTATGCGGTGATTGTGGAGCCCAGCATATCAGATTCAGCTGATAATGTAAATGTAAGTTTCAAATGCAGGTTTAAATCTCAGAGAGTACCTTTGAGAACGTTGCGTTTGACTGAACGCATAAGCTGGTATGGGGCATGCACTGCGAGCGGCGGTTAGATGCCGACTGTAATGCTTGCGGACCCTGGGCCGGTCGCCAAGCACAAATAGTTCGTTTTCATTCAATAATAATAATAAAGATTGCACTTATAGAATGCTTTTCACGCGAGGGTCACAAAGCGCTGCACAGAGCTGTGGAGAGAACGGCACGTCAGCAACTGCAACAAAATCAGAGTAGTTCAATTCAAAGTCAAATAATGGCTATAATTTACAAAATGACGTAAAATAAGCGATAAAAATAACTGTTCAACAAGCGAAGGAAGGAATAAGTGTTCCTGAGCAAGTGCACATCTGCAGCAAGCCATCATCTCAGCACAACAGTGAGCCACATCATAAGTCCTAGCCAGAGGACTTGAAAGCCTTATGGAACAAGTGAGTCTTGAGAAGAGATTTGAAGATGCCCAGGGACTCAACTGACCGATTCTCCAACAGAAGGATATTTCAGAGTCTGGGAGCAGTGGACGAGAAGGCCCTGTCACCCATCGAATGGAGGTGCGATCTGGGCACATGCAGCCCGTACTGGAGGATTGAAGTTGTCGTGTGAGGGTGTTGAGGAGGGTGCCTGCAGTAGGTCACGGATGTATGTCGGAGCAGCGCCAGTGAGTGCCTTGTAGTTGAGAAGGAAGATCTTGAATTCGATCCTATATTTAACTCGGTAGCCAGTGGAGAGACACCAGTACTGGGGATATGTAATCGTGGATAGGTGTGCGGGTGAAGACTCTAAAAGCCGCATTCCGCACACGTTGGAGACGATTGATCTGATCAGGTAGGCTGGGATGCCACGGAGTAGCGCATTGCAATTGTCAATTTGTAAAGAGATGAAGATGTGTATTCGCTTCTTAGCATCAGAGGGTAACAGGATGTCGCATAGTCTCGCTATGTTGAGCAAAGCTTCACGATCACCCTCACCTTTCTCACCTCACCCTGGGCGCTGTTGCTGTTGCTGCACAATATCAACTGAACGTCCCGGGCGCGTTGTTGCAGTTTGTTCTGCCTGTGTTTAGAGTCAGTTTCATTAACCGTTTATTTTGTTTTATTCTTTTTCTTAATTCTTATTAGTCTGAATCATTACTTCAAAATCGTGTATTGAAGCCTAGGCGGCACGGTGGCCCAGTGGGTAGAGCTGTCGCCTCCTCACAGCAAGAAGGTCCCAGGTTCGAATCTCGGCTCGGGCGCTGCTTTCTCTGTGGAGTTTGGAAGCTTCTCTCCCCGTGTCCGCGTGGGTTTTCGCCGGGCACTCCGGTTTCCTCCCACACTCCAAAAAACATGTTGCCGCATAGGGGCTAATTGGCTCGACGACTAAATTGCCCGCAGTGCCCGGTGATGGACTGGCGTCCCATCGTGGGTATACTCCTGCCTTGCGCCCTGTGTCTGCCGGGATAGGCTCCGGCTCACCGCGACCCTGTACAGGACTAAGCGGTTTCTGACAATGAGATGAGATGAGACATTGAGGCCGAGACTTCGAACCGTTATAGTTCAACATTTTGTCCCATGTAGTGGTTTGCAACGGTTCCTTAACTGCCTTAAGATGCTAGTGTTTTGAAGCGCGTTTTACATGTCATGTGTGTGTGTCTGAAACAATTTAAATCACTTATCTCTGTTTTACTCTCCTCTAATTCTTCGTGGTCGAACCCTGTGACTCATCTCTAACACTGTGACTCCCATCTCGAATACTGTGACTTCTATCTCTAACTGTGACTCCCATCTCTAACACTGTGACTCCTATCTCTAACACTGTGCTCTCATCTCTAACACTGTGACTCATACCTCTAACACTGTGCTCTCATCTCTAACACTGTGACTCATACCTCTAACACTGTGCTCTCATCTCTAACACTGTGACTCATACCTCTAACACTGTGACTCCCATCTCGAACACTGTGACTTCTATCCCTTGCACTGTGCTCTCATCTCTAACACTGTGACTTCCATCTCTAGCTGTGACTCCCATCTCGAACACTGTGACTCCTATCTCTAGCACAAAACGCTGCACAGAGCTGTTGGGAAAACGGCATAACAACAACAACATCGCAGCAACTCAATTGAAAGTCAAATAATGCTTATGATGTAGAGAAAGACGTAAAATTAGTAATAAAAAAATATGTGTTAAACAAACAAAAGAAGGGAAGTGTTGCTAAGCAGCCACTGGTCGCAGCGAGTCAGTATCCTAGCATGACAACATTGAACCTCATCAACAGTCCTACCCAGAGGGCTTGAAAACCTTATGGAACAAGTGAGTCTTGAGATAAGATTTGAAGATGTTCATGGACTCAGCTCACCGAATCTCCAATGGAAGGGCATTCTAGAGTCTGGGAGAAGTGCGCGAGAAGCCTCTGTCACCCATCGAATGGAGGTGCGATCTGGACAAATGCAACAAGGTCATGGATGTATGTCGGAGCAGTGCCAGTGAAAGTCTTGTAGGTGATAAGGGGGATCTTGAATTCGATCCTATTTTTAACTGGTAGCCAGTGGAGAGATACCAGTACTGGGGATATGTGACCGTGGATGGGTGTGTGAGTGAGGACTCCAGCAGCCGCATTCTGCAAACGTGGGAGACGATTGATCAGGTAGGCCGGGATGCCAGGGAGCAGTGCATTGCAGTCATCGATTCGTGAGGAGATGAAGATGTGTATTAGCTTCTCAGCATCAGTGGGTGACAGGATGTTGTGCAGTCTCGCTATACTTCTGAGATGGAAATAGTCTTCCTTCACACCTGGTTGATGTGTGTCTCGAAGGTGAGTGGGAATCAAGAATCACTCCTAGACTCCGGACTGCCTTAGCAACTTCAATGATCTAGTTGTCAAGCATCAATTGGATGGGTGCAGCTTTGGACAATTGGTGCGAGGTTCTGACAAACAAAACTTGTGTTTTGCCACCATTTAGTTTTAGGAAATTTGAATTAAGCCAGGCGTTCACAGTTGAAAGTGAGGATGACATGCAAAGACCAGACGCGTTGATGGATAGCTTTGCGTGGATTTAGATGTGGATGCCATCAGCATAGCAATGGTAGCTGAGATTGAGGCTGCGCAGGATATGGCCAAGAGGTTGTAGGTAGATGCTGAAGAGGAGTTGACCGAGGACTGAACCCTAAGGAACTCCAGCCAAAACAGGATGGTTCTCTGAGTTTTGTCCTCTGAGGCTTACAAACTGCTTCTTGTTGGACATGTAGGAGCTCATCCAATGCAGGGTACAGCCAGAGACCTCTATAACCTCCAGTCGCTCAAGTAAGATAGGGTGGTTAACCTATCAAATGTAGCACTCAAGTTCAGAGGAACAAGAAAACTTGGCAAAGCTTCATCTGCAGCGACAAGTACGTGATTAACTACTCTTACTGGAGCAGTTTCAGTGCTATGGCCGAATCTGAACCCTGAGTGGTAGCGATCGAGGAGGTCATTGTTGAGAACGTGTTTTTAAAATTGCACGGCTACTGCACGTTCAAGGACCTTCGAGAGAAATGGTAAATTTGAGCCAGAAGGAAGTATTTAGCTGAGTAGCTCAATTTAGTCAGGATATTTACCCGAGGCAGTGTGTCTTTGGACTGTGGGAGGAAACTGCAGTACACAGAGAAAACTCACAGATACAGGGAGAACATGCACAGAAAGCCACCCAAGCCGGGAAGCGAAACCAGGAGCTTCTTGTTTTGAGGCAGCAGCGCTACTTATGGCTACGCCACCATGCTGCGAAACAGAACCCAGACCGGTGGAGTGGATATTGGCTGGAAACTGCATTTAACCCCGTGAAGTGAGTCCACTCAGAGCCGGGGTTGACGCCGAAAACCGCCGCGTGAAAGGCTCCCCCTGGGCCTTAACTGTAGAAGCCCCTAAAAGGGTTCAGGCAGGAGGTGGCGCACACGCAGTTGCCAGTGGTGACAGTTTCCCTACAGCAGCAGCAGCAGCAACAGCGGCACAAACCCCGCGGCGCCGCGGATCACCGCGACATGGAACTTTTCGGCAAATTCAAAGTGCGCGTAGCCCTCAGCCGGCGCCGGTAAGATGCTGAGTTCGAATTCGGGCATTCATTGTGAATTATTTTGTGCAGGATCTGGGTGAGCTGTAGGCTATATTGGCAAACACAGGGTATAAGGCAAGGCTTGTCTGAAACCGCTTAGTCCTATATAGGGTCACGGTGAAGCCGGAGCCTATCCCGGCAGACACAGGGCGCAAGGCAGGGACATACCGACGATGCGACGCCAGTACATCGCCGGACACTGTGAGGCAATTTAGCCTGCGAGCCAATCAACCTATGCAGCAGCATGCTTTTTGGACTGTGGGAGGAAACCGGAGTGCCCGGCGAAAACCCACGCGGACACGGGGAGAGCATGCAAACTCCACACAGAAAGGCGCCCGAGCCGAGAGATTCGAACCCGGGACCTTCTTGCTGTGAGGCGACAGCGCTAACCACTGGGCCACCGCGCCGCCCATAATAATGAACATCTGTTGAGCAAGATCTACCAGGGACAATATAGTCAGCGACAGGATGTTATTGGACTTTGGGAGGATACCAGAGAACCCGACGAAAGCCCACGTGGACATGGGGAGAAAAAGCAAACTCCACAGAAATACAGCACCCTGGCTGGGAATTGAACTCGGACACTTTTTTGCTGTGAGGCAGCAGCACTACTTACTGTGCCACAGTACCAATGCGGGCAGTCATCCCTGATTTCAACCAGGTTCGTTGAGCACAGCCGGCTGGCGGCCTCAGCCAGTGACTACACGTCAAAAAAAAAACCTTTCAAATCATATTGTTTGATAACTATCATATATCTTACATCGTATATTTAAGTGAATTTTTGCACTTTATTTGGCCAACTGATAGCTTTTCGAATAAAAAAAAAACAATATCTGATTAAGACTGTTATGTGACAAACAATCTCCAGGCAGAGCATGTGAGAGATAGCTTGACTCACGGAGGACACGAATCCACTTGAAGGATGTTTGGGAAAAATCTCTTCCACAGGCGTCCCCTCTCCCATAAGGCACTGCTCCATGAGATTTCCTCATGGATTCTTCGTCACGTGACACGATACAGATAGCGCGATTGGAAGCAACTGTGGGCAATGATCTCGTTTCTTTACGAAAACTATGGGAACTGCTTTCTCAAAGGAATTTCAAGCATTACTTACAGAAGTGCTGAAAATGTCCACATTAATAATATTGGCGTCACATCCTGGGTATATCCCCACCTTGCGCCCTCTGTCTGTCGGGATAGGCTTCGGCCCCCCCCGCGACCCTCTGCAGAATCAAGCGGGTATTGATAATGATGATGACGTGCCACCGCGCGTGTCCATTCAACGTCAGAGAGAGACAGAGAGAAGAACTTGGAGGCACTGCAAAGCAAACGCTGAGAAGATGGGAGAGGGCGATGAAGCCACGCGGTCAGCTGGTGCCAACACGCCAGACACTGCATCCTTTATATTGTGATGTTAACAGCCGATTAATCAATGAGTGTGGGTTTTTTTGTGTGTTTGGGGAGAAAACCTGAGAACCCGGCGGAAACTCGGGCAGAAAGACGAAGAACTCCAGAAAGAAAGGCCCCATGGCGCGAAGAGCAGGATATTATTTTGTGTGAAGTACATAGCTCCAATCCGCGAGGAAGGGAAGGAGGGTGGGAGATTCCGTTTGCTTGCTGCGACGCCGCGTTCCCCTCACCTGTCGCTCGCGCTGCTCTCCATTCGCCCGTTCGGCGAAGTGATTAACAATCCTGGGATGTGGCCATAAACATAAAAAATAAGTGGGAGCTGTAATGGGATATTTGTGCCGCGTAAAACATCCATTACAAGGTTCACCTTCGCTAACGCATGCGTTCATGGGCACGGCAGTGCAATTTCCACGACACTTGTTTCTCAGCGTCTGTTCCCTGTTAACGCATAATGACCTTATTAAGTGTCATCATTTGTAATTCGCATAACTAATTAATTAACAATTGTAATATGGACTCGCGCGATGCCGACACCCAATCGCTTATATCGAGAGTGACGTCAGACTCTGGCTCTGTCAGCGCCATGCACAGCAAGGCCACAAGTAATCGAATTTATTTTTGAGGGGCACCGGTTCAAGAATGCAGATGTCATTTTCGAACAAATCCTAAGTGAAATCGCTGGACGAAATTAATTGGCTTAGCGGTGGTAGGCGCTGATCAGATCTGCTCTCTGCCAAGGGGACACTTCGTTCCCTGGAAATAAATGGCATTTCATCATCAGCCGGCCGAGTTTCTGCCACGGGAGACGAGCAACCGGGATGAACTCAGGAGGATAGCGACAATGTCGTTACTCAAGTTTTGATTCACTTACAGCGGACATAAGGACGTTTCCTCTGACAGATTGAATTCTGGAGAATTTGTGAAGATTCGTTATTAATGTCCGTAGTATGAAACCTTACAGAACACGCTCTGGTGTTCGAGAGTGCTCAGTGGAAAAGTTTCTATCGAAGAACATTACTGAAAATTCCCTCACTCAGGTTGAGTTAATCTCTGCTATAGTTTATGACAACCGTGGCAAGTAAGTGCTCTTTTATTCGAGCCTGGGCACTTATATTGTTTTTACCGGAGTTGAGTGTTGTGTTCTAACCACGAGTGGAAGGAAGATGATGATTTGGGGCAGAGACGATGAATCTTTGGCCTGGATTCATTTCAGACGTATGGTCTAGCGCTTTGCAGGCACCTTAATAATCCATCACCGCAAGCGCCTTCGCCGCTCTAATCGGGAGCTGGAGGGCACTTAGTTTCCACCTGGCAACAGCACCGCTCTATTTTTAGCGAGCTCGGTCACGCTGCCACTGCCAGGACGGCGCGGTGTTTTCCCTGTTATTGTCAGGTGACGCCAAGGTGTGTGGCGCGATATCTGAAAGTCGCCGCTGTTTGCCACTCGGGCAGAAATACGCCACCCCAGATTTCAGGGTTTTGAGAGACCTGAAGGGACATTCGGGTTCTATGTCCGGAATCTCAGGCTCACTTCTGCCCACCACCCCCCCCCCACCCCCCGCCTGAACCGCATCGCTTTGCCACAGGCGTCCATCTGCCGTGTTAATCGAAGCCTCCCAAAGCAGCACTGGCGAGGGATATTTACGGGGGAGACGGGAGGCGACGCGCCACACGTGCAAATCTGGCAAACGATCCGGCATGGCAGCACAACGTGGTGAGGAAAGTGAAAAAGACGTGGCGGGTGGGAATAACGCAGGTGCCGGCTCGCGTGCGTGCGCTCTGATCTATGTTACTTTCAGGAGCTCCATTACAGTGCAGCGAGACATATGGCGGCGTCATCTGCAGTTTGTGGACGGATCAAGATACCATTTGTCTAGAAGATGTTAACAGCTGCCATAAAAGCACAATCTGTTTACCAAAAGTCGCCCATACATTATCATGCCGTGGTTAAAATTCACAAGAGGGAGACGTAATCCTTTAAACTGCGAGGGTCGCTTTACGCTGGCGGTGGCGGGGGGAGCTGAGCGCGGCGGGATGCCGGCTGCGGCGCTGAGCGGACCTCGCGCGCATCGGTCGCTGCCCGAGTGCCGTCGTGATGAATGGGTTTTCAACCGGGGAAGGTCAGCGCCTAATTGCCACGAGACGTGTGCGTCGTGATGGTTTTGCCCTGTGGTAACCCTGGCGGTTTAAAAAACACGACTGCTCAGCCACCACGCAACGGATTGGTTATTGGACCAGAACTGTCTTAGCGAATGCCTCCACGACTTATAGCCAGAGTAAAGACCCACAACAACAACGACAATCTAAAAAAAACACATTACATGGAGAGAGTAGCATAATAGTTCATCTATTTTTATTTAACAATGTCTTATCAGACACACCACGAGCTTTACCCAAAGTGACCACAAAACGTAGCGACTACATCACCGTCAGATTAAACGTCTCTCATCTCATCTCATTGTCTGAAACCTCATCTCATTGTCTGAAACCGCTTAGTCCTATACAGGGTCACGGTGAAGCCGGAGC
>JAZEWT010000032.1:558946-572751 GCA_036362905.1 Mordacia mordax | reverse complement strand
GTGGTGGGTGCGGTCTGTATGGTGAGTACGGTTTGTGTGGTGGGTTTGGTTTGTGCGGTGAGTGCGGATTTTGTGATGAATGCAGGTTTTGCGGTGGATGTGAACTCTTTACGACTGTGGCCCAAACGTTTCACACAATCAGAAACAAGGATCTTCTGAGTCACTGAGCTTTTCATGAGCGACTTGTGACTTCTTGTGAACTCGGTTTTTCAAGCATGGCCAAGGTCAAGGTTGCATTGTAAGGTTCAGCCCGTGGATCACAAAGGCTTGCATGACCTAAGCAGTGATTTACCACTTAGGATGAGACGCGGGGGGTGAACGGGACTCCCGAGGTGCAGAACCGCCCCTCCGCCCCAACACCCCCCCCCAACACTGGGTTTATCTCTCATGTTAATAATCTAATCTCATTGTCTGAAACCGCTTAGTCCTATACAGGGTCACGGTGAGCCGGAGCCTATCCCGGCAGACACAGGGCGCAAGGCAGGGATACACCCACGATGGGACGCCAGTCCATCACTGGGCACTGGGGGCAATTAAGCCTGCGAGCCAATTAACCTATGCAGCAGCATGTTTTTCGACTGTGGGAGGAAACCGGAGTGCCCGGCGAAAACCCACGCGGACACGGGGAGAGCATGCAAACTCCACACAGAAAGGCACCCGAGCCGAGAGATTCGAACCCGGGACCTTCTTGCTGTGAGGCGACAGCGCTAACCACTGGACCACCTTGCCGCCCTTGTTAATAATAATAATTGCAATTCTAGAGCACTTTTCATCCAAGGGTCACAAAGCGCTGTTGTGAAGTGACTGCGGGGGGTCAGGCATCAGGGGTCGGTACGCCAAACCATATATTTCGGCATGACCTGCGCTCTCAGATGTTTCGAGATCATGCTCTCTGCACGGTCACCAATGACTGCACTAAGAAGCAATGGGATCAAAGGTATGTCTGTTTAATTTGGCAAATTCCAGATCTGAGATTTTTTTAAATGCTTCATGAATGCAGATTGCAGGCCCTGCTCGTCGTGTAGATAAAAAAACACCACTTGAAACTTCTCAAGAGCCCTTTTTATGTGATCTCTTTGAACCGTTCTCTGCACGGGGTAGTACACTGCTGGCACTGGGAGCACCAAATAGAAACGTCCTCTTATCACAAAAATAAGAAATCACATCTGTACCCTTCGGTGATTGTGAAAACTGCCCGTCCACTGGACACGGTTTGGTTTGGAGGTGAGATGATGCACAGGCGATTCCTTCAGCGTTTGCCGCGGTCTTCCGAGCGCCGGGAGAGGGAGCGGAGCGCTCGGGCTGTGTGCGGCCCTTCCTCTCGCTGTGGATTATCTGTAATCACTTGGGCTGTCAGGCTTCATTGAATTGAGGGAGTGGGGAGCGTGCATGCGCTTGATTCATCACCTTAATGCTCTTATCAATCACACGTGGCAGCCCGGGATTGATTGGGCTCTGCTCCTCGACAAAGATAAGCACTATAATCCCGCTGCGTTCACGCTGCGTCATTTTGTCGTTCGCTACACCGGGGCTGATATTCCAGCGTTCAAAACGTGGTCGGATATGCGACACGGCGTGCGGATGGCACTCCGCTACGACGGGACTGCGGCGGACTCGATAGACTCGGAGCGCCCGCCTGTGATTGATCACCGCGCCCGCTGCCGGATCCCCGCAACTGGAAAACACGAGGGGATTTATTTAAGAAGCCGAACGATTCCAGTGCCGGTCAGCGGCCCTCGGGACTTCCGTGCCACGAGCGGCCATGCCCCCCTCCCCCAATTTTCATGCGGGTTTTGGGTTTGGATTCATCTCGAACCTGCCGCTCGCCACGGAGGCAAAGCCCACGAGCTGAGGCGTCTGTTTGAATGATTGCAGCGTAAACAAATGCCGCCCATTCCGTGACCGTGAGCCGCACGATGACATCAGCAGTATCGCCCCACAATGCATCGCTCTGCTCATTGTGACATGGACAACGGACTAAAGTTTCCGTTTCCACGGAGGTGACAGAGAAAGCATTGTTTTCGGTGTTTAGTGTTAATTTGATTACGAAAATTGAACGAACAACGTTCCGCCCTTTGTCGAGCTGTTGCCGGCGGAAGCCCTCTCTGATCTGTGTCGGCTGTGGGCATTGTTTAACGTAATTTCTACTTGCTGGCTGGTGCAGCTGCAGCCACGGGTTCATGGAGCAGTGCACGTTCATGATGCGGTTACCACCTCTGAAATATTGCATTGAGCATTGCTTCTTCCAAGCTCGCGCCACGCAAGCTTGCGCCACGCAAGAAGACGGTGTTGAACCGGCCTGCGCAAGTAGCGCGTGGCGAAAGGCAGAAGGGGCTCCGGCCGCACGGCTTAACCCTGGAGAACCGCGTTAGGGAGCGAACGATGTTCACTCGGCCTCGCCATCGAGGCCGGATACATGATCCCGCAGAGCAGCAACGCCATGATCATTCACTGCTGCATCCTGCTCCTGGTAACGTTGTTTTTACTAAAGAGACTTCCCTGCTAATGATTTGTTTTGCACCGTCCCCAAGGCGCATGATAATCGTTGTTCCAATTAACGCTCGTTAGGGCCACATTCATGAGGCCACCCTCCTGTATCTTAGAGAGCGACAGTAACTCCTCCGCATACGTCGTAGCCATCATCGTCGTCATCGTCGCGGCTGTCAATATTCGCACACTTGGAGTAGAAGTGATGTTGTTGAGAAGGCGTTCATTGTTGGTCTCTCGACTTCTGTATGCCTCGTGTCACATTTTTCCATCTTAAAATCTCACATCCTCCTTGATTGAGTTGTGCTTAAGTGACCTTGGGCACATTGCCCTTGATGAGACACGATGAGAATAGGCACAAGAGGTCACAGCATTAAGTCGGTATCGCTGAGATATTGGGTTTTGAACCTGAGTTTCGACCATTTGTGATGAAACTGAGTTTGTAAAGGTAGCAGCAAGTTGATAGTCTCAGCTTTTTCATAAATAATTGGATCATTTCCAGCTCTGCGAATGAAAAGATAACTGTGTTGATTGACATAACACGAGAATTTATTTCAGGGCATTTGAAAGGTGGAAACCTGTTATATATGCCCATTGAGGTGACTTTAGTTCTATGATGTTATCATCGTCATCATGAGGCCCGTCCACATCTTACTGAGTCGAAGTGGATTTTAATCACAACACCGCTTTCATATCCACGTTGCCGCGTGTGCGCCGAATCTCCGAGTCACCTCGGGTGTCGGCGCGGAGAGGGACATGATGGCTTCTCCATCGTTCATCAAGGCCACCGCCACTCGTGAGCGTCACTCGTGAGCGCCACTATCGTTCGCGAGAACCGCTACCGCCCCCGCTCGCACCGCCTTGTGAAAAAAAAAAACTGTGTGAAACTCGCGGCGCAAAATAGCCGCGCCAATCCGGATTAGCGCTATCATGATGCCCTACTCGGGTTGTGCGGGGAAACGCTCGTATTTCGTCTGAACTATGACGCTTACGCGCGCTGCTGACAGTGAACGTCACCCGCACCGCGACCGTTCTGCCAGTCAACGTAGAAATCCTCCCTCTCCCACCGACGTGCTCGCTCGCCTTGCTATGCATCCGTGTCGCGCGATCCCGCCCGCATGCAAGGAGGCTACGCAGTGCCCACTGAGATTGGGATTTGCTCTCTGATTAGCGATTGGGCATGGGCGGCTGAAACGAGGATAATTAGTTTTTTGATATTGTGCCCTCCTGCACCCCGGGGTGTCGCCAAGGTGCTTTACATCGCGTCTCATTTGAACACATCTGAAAGGGAATCCCTGACGGCAGCTGTCACCGTGGTGCCACAGACACCCAGCCTGCAAACGGGCGATCGCGCGCCCGTCGCGGGAGACGGTCGTCGCTTTGCGCGATCCCGGTCATTTACCAGGTGGCTTTTTCCTACAAGGCGGGCGTGGGTCCGCCCCGCGGGTGGCTCGGCAACAGAGCCCCACGCCCGCACTTGCGCCAGGTATGGCACGAGCGAGTCCGCCGCGAGCGGGGACGCGGAGACCCTGCAGGATTGTCTCTGCTCGCCGACCACCTCGGCCGCCCTAGCCGAGCATGGGTGGCGCGTAATGGATGGCCGAGGCGCATTGTTACAGCGCGTTCACAAAGTGTCTCATGCAAATATATTTTTTTAATTTTGTAATTGAACCGCCTATTCTAGTCTGGGAGGAAAATCAATGAAAAGAATGCATCTAATTTATTGGCTGCAGTATGAATCGGTAACAGCCGTGTTCTGCGTAGGGTGGCAGTTCAGCGGAGACGTAAATCTCTCTGGGACAGCATGATTCATGGCTTAGAGGCAGCAGTTTCTCCTCATGGGAATCGGCTGCATTATGGCTTAACCCCTTACTTCGCAACACGCGTGCTTTGTTCAACTTTCACAAATAATTGCGCCGGCGCTGTGCAGGGAGAGCGCTGCGGGCCAGCGCCTGCACGCCGCGCTCCGTCAGTGGCGCGGCGTGCAGGTCATGGGAACAGGAGGCCTTCAGTGTCGTATCAGGGGCCGCGGCGGCGCCGTGGTTGTGGGGCCTTGCTGTGGAAGTGGTCGAGATGGGCCTCACCTGCGGCGTTGGGCCTAGAGCCAGCCGGTCCTCCTGTTCCACGAGCACCTGTGCAGTTGCACCACCTAATCAATAGCTGGCTCGAGGAGTTACGATGTGAAATCCCTCTCTGACCCTGTTAAATGTATTTGAACATCCACGGGGTTAACGAAAAGTAGGGCACAGCCTTCCACTCGCCCACCCCACACACTGTACCTTCTACACAAGATGTCAACAGATATATCCCTAAGTAGGCAATTGTTTTACTGCCCATGACTGTGTTTCTGTACAGTAGGCAGTGGTGGATTGGTGAATCCAGAAACTCGAGTTTTATTCTTGGGCATGGCAATTATGGGCAATATCTGTTCCATCCCTGAGTGCCCACTAGACCCGACATTCACAAACGGTGGGTCACAACCCATTCGGGAGCTGCGAGGCGCCCCCTAGTGGTCCGTGGATACCATACCAACAAGCTTGAACTGCGTGCGATTTAAAGCCCGTTTTATCAAACTATAGCCGAATACTAACCAAGACTACCTCATTTTATCTGAAACCGCTTAATCATATATAGGGTCACGGTGAGCCGGAGCCTATCCCGGAAACACAGGGCGTAAGGCAGGAATACACCCGACGACGGGACGCCGGTCCATCGCCGACCAAGACTACCAATTTGTTGCAAAACATGTCCAGAATGCATTTCCTACGTGGGTGCTGACCTTGTTGTCATACGTCCGAGTGGGCGTTGAGGCATATTTAAGGTTAAGAACGACTCTGCTCGAGCAATGCGGCCTCGACTGCCTGGCACAGTGCGCAAACAGCGGCAGTGGGGTGGCCGTGCCGGCCGGGCATGGTGACAGCCACGCCACTCACCCGTGCACACCGACAATGCGGAGAGAGCCCAGAGAACGCTATGGGTACTTTTTTGCCAGTATACATATGTAAGAATAGAACAGGTTTTACCGTATCTGGCAATTGTGCAGGTGTTAAGATCTTACCGTATCTGGCGATTGTGCAGGTGTTAAGATCTTAACACCTGCACAATCGCCAGATACGGTAAAACCTGTTGTAATCTTATATATGTATACTGGCAAAAAAGTACCCATAGTGTTAACAGCTCCACTTAAGCTATAAAGCATTGAGGCCGCATTGTGCTGAGCTGACTGCCTTTTGGCAGCGGCTGACAGCGGCAAATAGGCTCAAAAGGAAGCCACTGCCAGGTGAAGGTCGGTCAGTTGAAGGACAATGCATAGGTTATCAAAGCTACCTGTTTGCATACTTTACCACTAGTATGTGTGGCTTTTGCAAACTGGACGCATTGTAAAATGTGTCTATTTTGGTGTTTGGGATCTTCACACCTGCATAATTGCCTGGCAATTATGCAGGTGTTAAGATCTTCACACCTGCATAATCGCCAGCTACGATAAAACCTGTTGTAATCTTGTAGAGCCCAGAGGAGTCTGCCGCTACACGCGTACTGGGTGCAAACTGTGAAGCAGGAGTGCAGGAGACAAGGGAAGAGCGGTACACAGCGTCCAGCCGTTTGCACTGTGCTGCGTGAGACAGCATGGGTTGAGAGGTGAGCCAGTGCCAACATTTACCAGACACTCTGGGGCCTCTGGTTCCTTCCCGTGTTAGTAGGGGAGGGAACCACAGAAGCCAGAGGAAAACCCAGAACAGGGAAATTAACCCACAACTTCCACACAGGCTTTACGCAGCTGCTGTGACCCTGCACTGTGGAGGCAGCAGCAAGGTTGGTGGCTCACACACATTGTGAAACGAGCTCCCTTTCTGTGGGCGTCCAATTGCATGATCCTCGCGGCGCAGTGAATGTGGACCGATCGCCATCTGTTCCATCTGCGTGGGATTTCTTGTTGTTCCTTTGCACGCTTCGCTAAATCATCTTAATTTATATGCACCTTCACGTGTAGCATTTTGTTACACAGTTGTGTGAATGACGCCATTATATAAACACAGTAATTACGGTTATTATTATTATTACTGCCGTGCTCTATCCGCTGCACACGAGCCTTGCTCGCCGCTGCCTCCCGAGCACTTGTGGTAGCGGTGCCCGCACGGCACTGCGCTGCATGCACGGCGCTCGGAGTGCGAGCCGATTGCTCAGCTCGTGCCGCTGCGATGTTAACGCAGTGACGACTTCTTCTTGTTCCATGCATTGTCACGGTGACCACTTCCTGCCGAGTGCCACGTGATGGCCGTGAGACCAACTGACGGCAGTCAATCCGTCAGCCCTCTCCCGGAGGTGATCAGGACAGTCAACCAGAAGAGAGCACAGTGGTTTGTTAACGATCCTATTTATTTATTTAAACATCTGCAAACTTCTGAACTCCCCCTCTTGAAGCGAATGGTTTAACATCTGGCGAGGGTGTGGGTGCCCCTGGTTGATTCGCACCGCAGTCTTTCCTCCGCCTTGAGGGCCGCGATACGCGCTCCCTTCACTTGTACCTGTGCCACGGATGGTAATTTCAGGGTAAGGGTGGCAGCGAATCTCTTGTGAGAGCATCGGTACTCGTTTTATCGACCCTAGAGGGATGCTGGGCGGAGTCAGTCCCGAAACAGGATGTGAATTCACGACCTTCCAATGGCGAGCCGCTCGCCGCGTGGCCCGTTTAGAAACCCGCACACGAGAACGAGTGCGCAATCAGTGATGCGTGTGACGGTCACAGCGTGATCACAGTGACGCAATTACGTGCGTCACTTTCATTTGCCCGAGTATGCGGTCGGTACAAGTCATCCTAATTGGCTGCTTCTCCTCCAGCCGCGGTACGCCGAGGCTACGGCCCCTTCAAGCAATGATGTCCTTGTCCTCCTGGCGGCCCAATGTTTTGTTCGGCACACGGTCCGCCGCGAGCGGTTTCGGCAGCCCGAACGCAGCGGGGTGGCGTGTGGACAACGCGCGCCATGCACGCGGGCGGCATGTGGGCAACACACACGGGTAGCTCATTCACCGTTAGCCCGAGCCTCGCCAATGTTTCATCCCCACTGTCTGCCGGAGAGGCCGGCGAGCGGAGGCGGTTCAGCGGTACGCTGCCACTCGTCACGCTCACGTCCCCCGTTGCGATGATTTTATTACTGATACGCGGCCATATCCAGGCACGTTTCCAAGCCTGGTGAACCTCGTACTTAGACAGGTCTCAGAAAGAGCACAGCATGATATCAAATATAACACCCATCTCTTTTTGCAACAGAGATGACTGCAACGGCAGTCCTGACTTTCCAACTCTCACTATTCTGACGGAGCCTAGTTTCTTCCTCCCCTGACGGGTCTTTTGAATGTTCTCTGCCTACTTAGGCACGTGTCCTATCATCCACACTGATGGGCCGTGACTTACTGCCAGCTCTGCTTATCCACGTGACACGAGTCGACCCCGATGGGCATGTGACCGCTCCACGTGACGCGCGGATGCCACCGCTGCTGAGCGGGACGCACGTGTTGACATGGGGCTGGGTGGCATCCTGCGTGCGCGCGCATGACAGTCGCCGGGGAGAGGCCGCCTTGCCAGGTGTCTGCGCGCGAACAATAACCGCTGCGTCGGGTGTCCTTATTAATGTCAATTTGGGCCAAATGCGATACGGAATCTCAAAGCATTGGCCCCGCAGCTGCATTACAGCGCTCTGCGCGGCGCCGCTTGCCGTTCTGCGCGATGTTCGCTGCAAACCCGGTTACCTGTCTGGCAGGTGCACCGCGTGGCGAGCGCGACACTGTCGTGCGCGCCGCGTTCGCTCGGCTGCCGAGCCAGCTCACGCGCCCTCAACAGCGTTAACAGGAATACGTGTAAAATGCAGATTAAATGCTGTCTAGTGGGTACTCTTTCACTGGCTCTGTCCCTTCAAAATGAGTATTTAAACCGGAGTAAGCATTTTGAATTAGCCCCATTAGCAGTCGTTGATGGAAACGTTCTCTGCGGCGAAGCGCATTCGTACGCATTAAGGGTTATTTCTCGGATCTCCGACGTGGCCCCATTTAGACGCCTGCAAGCGGTCAGAGGGCGTAAGGTGGTGCGATTTGATTTCGCTACAAAAAGAAAAGCGCCGATCGAGCCCGCGCACGGGACGATAGCACCGCTGTGTGCTGTGCCGCGCCACCGTGCGTCGCGGCACACGTGACGCACCCGCACGCCGGTGGGAAGTCACATGACTGTGGGGGCAGCAGAAGAGAGTGAGAGACCTTCCACAGGGCAAAGTGGAACTTATGGCTTCGAGAGAAAACCTCAGTTGCTAGCGCAGAGAGGACATCGAGGGGACGAGAGCGAGATGAGAGGGGACATTTAGGAAGATCTGAGTCCACAAACAATCTTAAAATATATTTATTTGGAATTGACCTAGAATTTTAATTAATCCCAGTGGTGGCATGGGCTCATTCACTGGTGAGGATCAGCTATCTGGCAGCACAACTGTGGATCATCGAGAGCTTGTAAGTGGAGGATTTTTATGGAGGCACTGGAGAGAGCAACAGCATTCGAATCAGATCTGACGAAGACCTGCACCAAGGTCTCGGCAGTAACTGCATTTAGACTAGTACAGGATGTGGTGCAAATGGAAGAGTGAGATCCTGCAGAGAGAGAGAGAGCTATGTGGGGAGGAGAATGACAGCAGGCGACGCCTGTAACAACAGCTGTGATGATTACTCTCACTCGCAACAAGCCGCACGGAGCAGCCCGCTTGTGGTTACGAGCGGCACACTCTGACCGCAGTGAGGGGGTCGCAGTCATCATCCGCTAACAACATCACCCCGCGATCGCCTCCGGCTTCCTTCAGCGGAAACAGCGAGGAAGGTGCTGGAACAGCGGGGTGAGCGGTGATGCGCGCACTTCGATGCAAGTTTATTAGCCTGCTGCTCGGAGCCGAGCCGATGAGAAATCGTGAAACTGCCACGCTGCGCGCGGCTGGCGCTATTTTGACACGAGAGAAGAGTTTTAACTCTGAGTGGAACGGCGTGTTCCAGAGGAACTCGCCACCACCTCGGATTTACATTCCGCACGGCTCGCTGCGTGCGTGCGAGTGGGCGAGCGGGTGGGAGCACTTGCCCGCCGATGGCTGCGATAGCGAAGCATCGTCAAGATGTTCGCGCTCTGGCAGAATGCTGCGTCTCTGCCCGCGGTTCGCACGCTTGCGGATTGACGGCGAGGGGCCACACGATGTCTATTAATGCGCGGAGCCCGTCAAACGGTGCAGCGAGTGGCGGTAATTTAAAATCGATGGGCTGCGTGGCTCCGGGGCGTTTGGCCCCTGATAATGCCGGTGAAGTATGGAGTTATTGCACAGCCTCTTGCCTCGCGGTACCCGACCAGTCATTAGCTGGGAATCCTGAGGGGGCAGCCCAAAACCGGGCAGCAGGCGGCCGCCCACACACAGGACACAACCGCGTGTTAATCACACCACAACCGTGGAACACACGAGCACATACTCACGTGCCACACACGGAAGTACTCTCTGTTGCACTGACCAGGACTTCCTCCACGCCGCATCCCACAATCCCTGCTGTCAGAGCAAATAAAGTAAGCGGCTCCGTGAATACTGGGGGCATCAATCAAAGCAAATTAATTAAATGCTTTATTGAACCCAGGCGAGGGCCCATTGAGGCTAAGGGCATCGCGACCATCTTGACGACAGCTCATATTCGTCAAGTTTTTTTTTTACTCGAGTCAGCTTCAGCACAACGCGCAGCGAACGAAGACACCGCTGCGATTCACATTTTCACAATAACTCCAGCGAGATAGAATCTCGGGATGGCAGTGATGCCCTTCAAGTCTCTATTTCGAGCGGAGTTCTGGGTCACTTGTCACCGTGCCACGTCCTGATAGCTCTAGGATGTCGTCACGCCCTCTGCCCCTGGGAGTCCTTGTCATGTGCCCTGAGGCCTGGACTTTCAGAGCAGCCAGCTGGGAGCAGGCCTCGTGCTCCGGCGCTCCAGCCCGGCGCTCCGAGCCGGCGCTCCATCTCGAAACTCCAACTCGTTTGCCACAGAAGCGGTGTGCAGCTCGCTCCTTCCCGACCGCATGTTTGCCGTTCCCGCCGGTGGCTCCGCGACGCAATTTTCAACGTGACAAATAATTGATGATCGTCGGCGTCCGCTGGTGGCGTGGGGTGAGGCCGGAGAACACGCGCGAGTTAGCGGCCCTGGCCGCGTGGGATTCCCGGCTCCGTAGCCAAGCCCTCGCATCCGTGTTTGTACACGAGTGTGTGCGTGTATGTACGTGTGCGATGCAAGGTGGTACATTTCCGAGACGTCTCACTCAGCTCACTCAGTTCAACCGTAAACACCTGGGAGCCTTTGACACTTACTGTGACCCCGTAGTGCACCTAGTATGGCACATCAGCTATAGTAGCGTCACTGTCACTTAGTGACGAAAGGCAGTTGTTGTGCATGCGTTGGTTTTCATTCACGGCCTGCTCACACCCCTCCCCTGGGTGTTGTGTGCAAACCTCAACATTGGAGAGACAAGGGAAGGCAAGCAGGCGTCATTATGCTGGCCTGCTAATAAGGTTGACCTTAATAGTTGCTCGCTCACTGTGCTTGTCCTAGTGGTCTGACACTCTGCACGGGGAGTTTGAAAGAGGAATTATCTCATATAAACTTTAACCAATGAGGAGATGCCTTGACGTTTGCGCTGCACTTTAACAACTAATTTGTAATCACACTCTGCATCTGTCCCACAAAGTTGTGAGTACAACTGCTAAGCAAGTTCTCATCAAGAACGTGAACTTGGAGGAATCTGAATTAATCACAGTTGCTAGCACAAGGCTGTGACTTAGCTAAACCACAGTCTGAGACATCGTGAAAAAAAAACCTAAATGATAAAATAAGAGTCTCATTTAAGTTAACGCAGCGGTGCACGGTGAATGTTGCCGCGTACGGATTATCCAATCGCCGCGCAGCCTGCCCATTGTCTAAGAAGCACTCAACGAGGCCCCGTCTCCTCCCGTGGTGCCGATTCTGGGCGATGGAGCGTGCGTCACGGTGACGTCATCGCTTGACGCTCGTCGTTCTAAGCAACGATTCGTGCCTCACGACGTCGGTCGCGTTCCACTTCCACCGCTCGTCGCTAAACCTGCCCGACGACCGCGAAGCGAGGTCAGATGGCAACACGCCGTGGGTTGGCACGGCGTGGAGAAGCCTCCGTCGGCGAGCGTAGGTCGACAACGGCGCTGCGAACTGCCGTCGATTTACGCGCGGACGCCCATGTTTTCCCCCCGACCGTCGCCCTGCGCAGTCGATCGAGGGAGACGCGGCGGCTCGCGAGAGTCGATGGATTATCTGCCGGGGCATCGTGCTGCGGCCGTGGACATTGATTTCTAACGGACACGCGAGGAAATCCGTCTCGAGGCATGGACCCCGCTAAATATTTGATGCGCTTTATCTCCATACCCAGCACTGCGACGACGTTTTGCAAAACACGGTTTGCCGAGTCGATAATGTCGGTCACGTGACTGTAAACATTGTTACAGGAGCGCCGGTCCTGCAAACGGACGGGAAGTCTAGTCTGGGCACTTCCCACGCAGCAGAACACGCGGTGCATTGTGGCCCGAACCGCCGATCGTTAATTGCTAATTGAATCTTCTCCGATGACACTTTATGAAGTGTGATTATTCCCATTGATTTTTGCCTTTATTCCAGGGCACATTCTGGAAATATAATTTGACAACTTAATTTGGTCGTCGTGTGTTAAGTTAATCAAATCTTCAATCACCGCGTGAATTAAACTATAAACGTGTTAATAATAAATCGTTGCGCATCTCATTTTCTGAGTTTGTGATTGTCGCCGTCACAGGAGAGATGCGTTGCCGCGCTCAACCTGCGTCGGCTGGAACTGTGCCTCTCCTGCATTGATCTCAACGTCATGCTGTTCACGAATCGTCAACTCATCCATTTAGCCAGCCGAGCTTCCCGGAGTCTCGCAACTCTCTGTCAGGAGTGTCCTGCCAAGATTTCAGCAATGTGGGGGACACGTTGCAGCAGTGTGCACATCCAGTTTGAATGCTTCGTGGATAATCTCTCAACACGGGGATGCTTGGCCAATATCAAGTCACTTGCAGTTTCAGTGATTTGGTTTGCGCGCATTTTATCGCTAGTCATGCCACGGAGGTCACGACGAGGCTCGTGTTTTTGCGCGAGTTCAATCTCGTGCGTGCATTGTCAGCAGGGAGAATGATTTGGTACAAATCGCATGTGGTCATAACGACCGCGCGCGCACAAACGATGCGATGCGGAGGAACGGCTTGCACCGGCGTAGCCGTCCCACGGATTACCAGGCGGTGCTGATGGCGGTGACCCCGTGGGGCCACAGTTCGGTGCTCGGTTGTGGCGCTAACGGCTCACGTGGCGGGTGTATCGTGGGGTCGTCTCGTGGCACCATGGTCCAGCGCTCAGTGCACGCTGACGTAAGCCCAAATGACCTGGGTTTGATTCCCGCTCACTTCCATGCCAATACCAGTGGCGATTTTCTGAACCAGTCGTGGCCCTCCCATAGCTCGATCGACTTAGGCTAAATGAGCACCCCGTGCGGGGTGTGAGCATCATCACCGGGAAGACAAGGGCAGATGGGCATGGTGTGCTGTGCCGGCCTTCTTAACAGCACTTGCCCCAAGAACCTGCCACAGGCAACATGGGGGCTCTTTGTCTCTGTGTGAGATGTGAGATCACGTGTGTGTGAGAAGTGAGATCACGTGTGTGTGAGAAGTGAGATCACGCGTGTGTGAGATGTGAGATCACGCGTGTGTGAGATGTGAGGTCACATGCGTGTGAGATGTGAGATCACGTGTGACAGCCCGCATCGTAGTTGCTGCAGTGATGTTGCAGAAAGTCACAGCATTGTTTTAAGATAAGACCTCTACTTGAGATCGTTGCACATTTATTTATTTTTTATTGCTGTAATTGCATTTCTCGTGACATTTGCAGTATTGGCTGAGCGATCTGACTTTCCGAAAACGAGGCGTCTATGTTGCCGTGGGAGATTGCCACTCTGAACGTTACACATCCTGAAACGCGGCGTCGCATGCAGAATTCTCAATCGGCCGACTGCTTGACATCTTTCATTGTCTTCCGTGCGACAAGCGCCACCGGGCGTGGGCCCCCTCCAAGCCGGGTTACCTGGTTTAAAGCCACAGGATTCTCCCATCTCATCTCTCATTGTCTGAAACCGCTTAGTCCTATCCAGGGTCACGGTGAAGCCGGAGCCTATCCCGGCAGACACAGGGCGCAAGGCAAGAATATACCGACGATGGGACGCCAGTCCA
>JAZEWT010000032.1:516153-531104 GCA_036362905.1 Mordacia mordax | reverse complement strand
GTATTCCTGCCTTACGCCCTGTGTTTCCGGGATAGGCTCCGGCTCACCGTGACCCTATATAGGATTAAGCGGTTTCAGATAATGAGATGAGATGAGAGTGCGATCTCTGGATTAAGATCAGGGACCGGAGTGCCGTGGAGACGCTGCGTGTGGGTGCGGGCGAAGATGGCATCACTCTCCGCTGGCCACGGAAGCTTGGCTCCACACTCAGCATCGTCCACGCTGAAGGTCGCGGTGACGTCGCTACCCTTTGCGTGACCTTAACTCATCAAGTTCCAATCCGGCCCACTGATTATCATGCAGCTTTGCAAAGGGTATTCGAAAGGGCGTTTGGCGGTTCTGTGATGGACATGGAGTGGCCGCCCCCTTCGCGCGTTTGCAAGTCTGACGTTTCTGCACCCGGCCGCGAGTTCCTGCCCCCCCTCCCCAGACAATGCTGGGAAGTGCTCGTGCGCCCGCCGAGCCACCCTTGCCCGGCGAGCAGCACGGCCCATGCGTCTGCGCCAAGATGAAGGCCGGAGGAAGTGGGGTGGTCGCCGGCAGTGTGAGCGAGCGGGCGGGGTAGCGGGTGGCCCCACATCCCCGTCGTGGCTTTATCGCCTGCGCCGTCGCCAGCCAGACCATGGCCCGCTGAGCCACGAACCCGGGCGCGGGGGCTGCCGCGGCCACCTCTCCGCGAGTGACGGGTTCCTGCTCACCGCGAGCTCCCGTGTCATGGCTGGCGTGAGCTCAGCGGCTCCTGGCGGCTCATTAGCTATTGATTGCGTGACTCAAGAGCATCGCTTGTGTGCACCCGGGGGCCCAATTATACCATCTCCCAAGCCGCTGAGCACAAGACGCGTCAACGCTGCGGCCATCTTCATCCTGGCTGATTTTCTGTTTCTCTGGCAACAGTTTGCCTTGTGCCAAATAAATAGAAAGGTTGGTTTTATTTTCGCACGATCCCTTGACAGCTGTTGCGGGTTGAGCGGTCGCGGTACAGCAGAGCCTGACTCGCGTTTAATGGCTCCAAATGCCAATAATCCACTTAGCTCACGTGGGCAAAAAATTAGGTGTGCCGAAAATATACTTTGACAAACGCAAAGAAACCCATAGAACTAAATTAGAGAGGCAGCGTTGAGTTTCATTTAATAGCAGCCTGTTGGGGCCATACAGACACGCCTATGATGGAAGTGATGAGCGCGTGGTGTGAGCGCGCAGGTGGCGGAGGCCACAGTGTGGACTCCGCGCAGCCTCTGTAAGTCCTCGCGGGAAATGACTTCGAGCTTGAGGCGGAGGACACTCTGCTTCCTTGACGAGCGAGCGATTCGTGTGAGTCCGATCGATGCGCGCAAGGGCCCTCATCGCACAGCCTCCGGTATGCTGCCAGAGGCCTCGCTCCCAGCCGTTCTTGGCACGTGTGGCCACTGCCAACCTTGAAAACAAAATGTTGCACGCATCCCGCACCAGTAACACGTTTGTCAAATTTGAAGCATTCCTCCTCTCGACGCGGCTATTCCAACAGCGCAGCTCTTGAAAGTAATTCTTAATGAAATGCCTGTGAAAAAATAACTCTCTCTAAAATGTGAATAAGCCGTGACATCGACCGACCCGCTTCGCATTGGCCAATCTACACAGTCGTGCGACGGGTGGTGGCGCCGTGGCGATGCGTAACACACTTAAGATTTGGGTCGTGCGGTGCGCATGGCCTGGCGCTCTCGGAGGGGTCCGTGTCCTGCCAGAATTTGAAAATAGGGCATCGACGGAGCGGGGTTACCGGCTTTTGCCCCGCTGTCAGGAATCAAACGGGGCCCTTGCCTGGTCCGATTGCCTTTGCACGGAGTTCGGCACCCGGCTCGCATCGCCCGGGGTTCCGGAGCTGCTGCACCGCCTGCACACTCGGTAGCGGCGTCCGATGTAGGCCACCCGCCGTGCTCCGTTATTTTGACCGCGTTCTCAGGCGTGCCTTGCGTGGAGCGTCACGTGGCAGCGTTCCTGACAGGTGACGCCACCGGTGCTGGGAGGGCCTGTGAAGGTCGTACGCTTATTTTACGACGGATGATTTGTTTATCCAGGTGGGTACTCGAGAGACCAGGCCGGAATTCCATTTTCAAGTGACCTGCTTCACCACAACGACAACTTTGTAAACAAATAAAGTACGAGCAGTGAAGCAGAAAACAGAAATCGGAGGAAAACTGTGCCGCACGAGACATTGACACTACCGCACAATTTGTGAATCAATGAGAAATCGTGACTTCACTGTGGCACCAGTCGAATATGGAAAATTGTTTTGAGACTGTTAGTAGCACAATTACAACATTAACTTACGTAAACATTGAACAGATATAAGGGATTACTATTGTACTCGTAAATCGACAGGGATATGACAGGTGGAGGTGATGGCGATGAGGCCACGATAACCCGATGACCTCGATGCTAGTGTGTCACGTGCGTCTGGGCAGGAGGAGCACGCGGAGATGCACCTCTACTCTGCGTGAGGAACGGTTTTAAACATCGCGGTCAATTCACCGTCGAATGGCAGTCGGCGACTTTAAACCGCCTTAGCGTGTAATGCGGCGTGGCCACAAACGTGCTAAGCAGTAACACCTTTCGCACAGAGCACAACCTCCCCAGTCTATTAAACGCGTGTTAGCCACACTTGTTAATGAGCCCGCTCACAACAGATATGCCCGTGTGTACCTGTGTGGGAAGCGGTGAAAGCCCAACGGATAGCTCACCGCACCATAAACCTGGCAACCCCAGCCCATATTCCCACTTGTGGCCATTGCCATGTCAGAATGTCCAAACCGCTCCTGGGTCTCCCCTGGGTTTGCCGGAGCCTTAAATCTCTACCAGGTGCAGTGTGTGAGCAGACGCAGGCAGTTTTCCACGGTTCTGGCCACACTGGCATTCGCCCCAATCGTCATTGAGGCTACAGGGGAGATCTTGAAAGGCGCTTTAGAAAAGCAAATATTATCTTTGTGCGTGCGCGCACAGCCGGCCGGTAACGAGGTGGATGGAAGAGGTATCTCGGGAGAACGTGATCCGTCAAGAGCGATGGGCTAGCCGAGGCCTGGTTGCGATCAAACAGGAACCGTTGGGATTGTTGATCTCCTGTCCGACGGGAGCGCGGAGGTCGTGGCCGTGTGGAATCGCGTGGCAATGTTTAATGGGCAATCATCCGTGTGATGCCAAAGCGCTGGTGCTCATGGCGTCACTGCCACGGAGGCAAGTGGAAAGCAAAACAAATGTCAAGGTTATATTTAAGCTGGAAGGAACTGTTGAGATGTTTAACTCTTTTAGCAGTTGTCCTGCGGGTAAGTATGTTTACAAACTCTCAGGGCACTGGCGAGAATTTAGTCCCGACAATTTTACCAAGTTAACATCGTGTCAAGATGATTGCTTAGGTTCAAACACGAGACATTCACGCGGAGTTTGCTCTCGAATTGTTACGTGCAACTTGTTGTATGTTCGAGAAGGCTGTTGATTCATTCATTGTCAATAATTTCTTATCAATACCTGCTTAACCCTGTACATGGTCACGGGGTACCAGATCCTATCCCAGCCGACAGAGGGCGCAAGGCGGAGGAATACCCAGGAATATGACGACAGTAGATCGCCGGGCGCACGTTTTGGGGCAATTTACTCAACACGCCAATTAGCCTAGGCAGTAGCGTGTCTCTGGACGGTGGGAGGAAAACAGAGTACCCTACGAATACCGGCGCGGGCACGGGTAAACAGAACACGCAAACTCCGCACAGAACGGCACCTGAGCCGGGAGCCAAACCCGGGACTTCTTGCTGTGAGGCGACAGCGCTACTCACTGCGCTATCACGTTGCCCCCATTTATTACCAGTCCACACTTAATCTTGTACAGGGTTTCAGGGCACCAGGAGCATATTGGTCAGGACAACCTAGGCAGCATGTCTTTGGACTGTGGGAGGAAACCGAAGTACCCGGCCAAAACCCACGCAGACATGGGGATGACATGAAAACTCCAGAAAGGTACTCAAGCCGGGAATTGAACTCGGGACCTTCTTGCAGCGATCGCGCTACTTACCGCGCCACCGCACCACACAGAGCTCTGCTCATCCTCTGACTCGAGGACCTGATTCGAGGACTGCGTGGTCCTCGAGTTTGGAGTCGACTCAGGTGGAGGCAGCTTGAGCTGCAGCCCGTTGGGCAGGCAACTGGAGCGAGCGAAGTTGCGCGTAATTTAAATAACATGATGAGGTCCTTATTTGGCACAGCGCACAGCGACCTACTTTTGTTAATTTTGCCACGGGATCTGAATTTTAGACCTCCCCACCGCCACAATTCCCATCAGAAGTCGCCGAGTGATCGCCACGGTGACGAACGTCTCCGCGACGAACTCTGCAGAGGACCGTGAAATCCCAGAGTCCCACCCCCCCTCCCTTCGTTCCTAACGGCTACCGGCTGCCACGGCGACCCGCATCTCCCCACGTCTCCCCGCACCACTGCCCACTCCCCCCACCCGCTGAACCCCCGGCTCGGGTGACGACACGCGGCCACGCCGGCACGACATCGCAGCCGGGGACGGAGGGGGTCGCGCCACGCAGCCCCCGGCGAGTGGGTGATGGATTGATGCTGGCTCCCGGCTCGAGGGAGAGGCCCCCACGCTCATCGAGTTTGATGGCCTCGGTCGAGCTGCTGATAACTGCATAAAATTGGTGTTTGTTCTTGATTCAGTCGGTCTCAGCTACGGCGATAGAAAATTGACGAGGGCCGGCACGTAAGTTGCTGACTGGCACGGCACAGGGAGCGCTCGCGAGGGCTGGTAATGAGGGTCATCGATTGCCGCGGGAGACCTTGGTTTGCGTTGTCCTGAGATGGCCGCTCGGCAAATGGAGAGAGCGTCGTGCCGCCCGCCGCTGGCATGGACGACGAAGGGGCCCCGGGCAGTAGAGTTGGTACAAAACACAGGTATCACGCAAACCGTATCGCTGCACGCCACTCGTTAACCCAGGAAAGTCTCGCTGAGTCTCAAGGCTCTTCTTCAGGAGAGTCCTGCCACGTTTTTGTAGGAGGGAGGGTGATATTGCTGTATGTAATCCCGATTAAGGCAACTGCACCGAATCGTTCAGCAGTGAACTATTTGACCAATTCCAGTCGCATTGCTAGGTTTAACTATAGGAGGAAACGGGTCAACCCAGGGAAAACTCGTACAGGGATTCCCAAGTCAGGAAACCTGTAACCCACTGAAGTGCGTTTGCATTGGTGACTAACATTTTAGATTCTCAAACGCGTGCTCAGTACCTGGGCTGCCGAGTACCACGGTTCCACTCAGTGGGATTAGCGAACGCCGTTATTCCAAGGTCAGAACCTTACCAGCGAGGCAGTAAACAGACAGGGAGACGATCTGTCCCCTTCACAGCTCCGTCACTCCACATCGAGAATATAATTATTCTTTACACAGCTCATTGACCCATCACTGATGGTCCATTGACGGACTGGTTTCAGCACACAGTGTCTCATCGGCTCATCAGCAATCAGAAGCAGAGCAGTGGCGGCCGAGCTGCCGCGCTCCCCTCCCATGATTCTGCCCGTGTCTGTGTGCGTTGGGTGTTTCCGTGCGTTGTGGGGAACGATGACACACACGGTGGTCAGCGCTCGGCGCTTTGAACCCCAGCCACAACTCACATTAGTGTGGCGAGCGTTATCCGAACGCTCGTGAGCGAGGCTTTCTTCGAAATGGACTCGCCATTAATAACGAGCTCAGTGCGGCGCATCAGCATCCGTGCTCGGAAGACAAAGGTGGGCGGGCGCAGTGCTGACCACACCACGCACCCGTGCGCCATTATGGATTCAGTTGGTGCTCACAAACTGACCTTGTCCCAAACGTCTCCAAGCACCCTTGTCTTAGTACACGTGTAATCTCCTCTCACGCTCGCCCTCCGTGTCTCGTGACACACGTGGAACCTGAGCTTTTAATTGATTTTGCGGAAAGCTGGAGGCAATGCGATTGAACGTGGCCCATAATTCATAACAAGCCACCGCTGCATATGGTCGCAACATGCTGCACAGAAGAACACGTGTGCGTGTTGCGCGGTATAATATTAATTGTGATGGTTTGTGTAACAGCCGATTAATATGCTTTGTACAGATGTTTGTGTTTTTCTTGAAGCTTTACTGCTTTTAAAACAAAGTGATGTCAATTTCTAACCGGGCGTGTGTCTGTGTGCTTGTCTTTGCAGGGTTCCTAAGCACAGGTGATCAGGCAGCTAAAGGGAATTACGGGCTTCTGGATCAAATCCAGGCCCTGCGCTGGATCAGTGAGAATATAGGCATCTTCGGGGGTGACCCGCTCAGAATCACTGTGTTTGGGTCGGGCGCTGGTGCGTCTTGTGTCAACCTACTGACACTGTCGCACCACTCTGAAGGTAACCGTTGGAGCAATTCAACCAAAGGTATTCAGCAGGCTGATAATTTTGACAATTTTGGTGTCTGCATGCTCACTGCTTCCTCTCTCTCTCTCTCGCGCGCTCCCGTCGTAACGCGGTGGATCCTCTTGGAGGGGCAGCTCTCCTCTCTTCTCCTGTCATCCCCCGCAGTCCCCTTTCGCCCCTCTTCCCACCCTTGGGAATTCACGGGCGACGATCCACTTTGCCACGGAAATAACGAAAATAACTCGAATTTGCTATGCCTGTGTGCGGGAAATATCTCAAGGTGCCGTGTAAAGCTAAACGATTGCAAACACATGCAGCCACGGGCGGTGAACATACAGACTGAAGCACGTGGTTCACACAGAATGGCAATACAGTAGACATAAAAGCAGCTCTGTGGTAGATTAAGGACAATCCTTCATCCGTCAGAGACCCAGGGAAAGAAGAAGCCACAAAGACCTTGGCAGGGAAGTCGATGGAAACGATGACGCATGGTACCTTGCCCGTTTGGATTTGGAGAGGCCTGAGTGCTGACATTTGCAACTCAAATCTGTGATCCCCAAACCTTACAATTCACCCCATCGTGAGGGCGGCCCATGTTTACATCATGGATAATCAACAGGGAGATTTGAAATCACACGCCCCTGCGATGACACATTGACTCACAGAAGACGCTGGCAGGTGCTGGGTCAGGGTGCATGGGCCGTCCGCGACTCCGGGTCAGGGGCTCCGCAAGCTCGCTGATGGAACGCGTGTCCCTCCGCAAATGAGAACCGTTGCCTTGACTTAAAGGCGGAACAAAAAAAACACACAAAATGATCTATGAAATAAAAAGTGCTGGGATGGTTTGGGTTAAGAACTTCATTACTTTCTAGGGTGTAAAAAAATAACATTGTGACTGGGCCCCACTATGACCAAAGGTGGTCTGTGGCTGTATTGACTGAAAGGGGCATTGGCAAGCTTGGTATTAAAATCTAATTTTTTGTTTTGCATTTGGCATTTTCATCTGCAATGACGTGAAATTACATTTCGGAAAAGGCAGGCTCAGATTTAATTACAGCTTAGACCTCTGTCACTTGACAACATGGAGCATTTGTCACGTTGAAACATTCATTGCAATTCAATATGTGAATGTTGATTACACGTTTTGCAAATTCGGCATTTTCCAATTAATATTTCCCATGAATGTTTGTGACTCAGCGACGATGAGGAAGCACCTCCCCATGCGCGGTGGCGATCGATCACGTGACGGCCTCAATAATAAAATAATAATATATAATGCGCCGCGTAAATACCACGCTGGTCATGAGACATGGATACGGAGGCACAAGGAAACCTTGGAGAGGTGGTCAGCCGACACAAACCCTCCACGCACTGCTTCCTGTATATTATATTATCGGACAATTAATATATTTTTTTGGTTGTGGGAGGATAACGGAGATCCTGGAGGAAACCCACGCAGAACAGGGGGAAAACACACGAACTCACCACAGAAAGGCATCCGAGGCAGGAATTAAACCTCCCAGGGCTTGTGAGGCACAGATGTTACCACTGCACCACACTGCCTCCCAATACGAGTTGCAGAATAACGGTGACAGTTCTATATAACATTGTTAACGCAAACGGAGCCCCCAAAACGCTGAACTTTTACGAAGTCTGAGGCTTAAACCCATGCAGAGTCGCATCGACATTATTTCCTTCAACAATATTAAGTATCACGACAGATTTAAAAAATGTATATGACGTTAAACTTACACTTGATAAGAACTCTTAACAATTTTTAAAGAGACTTGAGCAGAGGAACATTGAGGAGCCATCTAGTCCAAGAGCACAAATAACAACACATAGCACGTTATTGATTGAATAATCATCTCAGTTGATACGAAACGTCACAAAAAATCGTGAACATCACGCGCTAAATTATTAATTACACCCAATGCTATCCAAGAATGAGCATGCAGTAGACAATACCAGGAAGACACCTTAACTTAGCCAAATACTGGCAATAAATAGAAAGTGGATCATATTCACAAGTACCTAAAATTAGGATATGAATCAAAATGTTGACATTAGATATTAGACTTTTAAACATGTATAACAATTGGAGCTTGAGCCAGCCATGAAACCACATACATGGGAGCATTTTGCCAACATGTCGAGAGACTGTGACATTGCTGTTGTGTGTCGAGCAGGGCACGGCACGCAAGGTACAGCAGAGTATGTTGGGTAGGGCAAGGCATGCTGGGTACGACAGGAAATGCCGGGCAGAGCAGCGTCTCTCCTCAGTCATCACCTCCTCTCTCCTCTTTCTCCACCTATTATTCCTCTCCTGCTTTCTCTGCTCCCCCCCCTCCTCCCTCCACCTTCTCAGCTTCCTTCTCCACCTCTTCGTCTGCCACGTGCCACTTTGCTCATAAAGTGCTGTCCTTTCTGCTCATGAACCAGTTACTTTGGAGAGTAATTTCGATCTGGGCGGACCACGAACACATTTGTCGAAAATTTCCGACGTACGCATTCGGACCTGATTGGCGGTTTCACAAAATTTCGCGAAAAAATTCTGGGATCTCTTAAACGTCGCGACACTTCACACGCACGTACATCGTGTGCATGATGTGCCCACGTACATACGTCCATGCAATTAGATGTGAACGCGTGAAACAGTTCCCGCTTTCGCGTTGGTTTGCATATCGAGGTGTGTGCGCGTACATGCGCCGCACGCACGCGCGCTCAGAGCGTATCCATCGTCTGGTTCAGCCACGCTCCTCTGTCCTCTGAGACCACGCATGAAGAACCAAAGTGTCCATGAAATGCTTGTGCATGCATGATCCAAAATTGTCAAAGCACTGACCGCGCCTCCCGGGGCGCTTTTGCCCACACAGGCCCTGCAGTGTGTCCGTGCAGTGGTCTAATTGGCAGCCCCTCTGGCTGTGTTGTCCGACACTTCTCTGAGTGCACCCTTTGCATGCTCACCGCCCCCCTCCTTCCAAGCATGCATTGTTGTTGTTGCTGTTTGTTTTGTGAGAATACTGTGCACATAATGGTTTTTTTTTTCCCGAGGCAAGCATAAGTCAGGGGCCAGGTTCGCTGGGCTGGCGCTCCGCTCGTTAGCTCTCAGCGCAGACGAACAAACGGCGCTGCTGACGTTTTGGACACAATTGGGAGTGGGGTTTTTTTTGTTGCTGTGGCCTCGCGATTTCCATTGTGTTTGGTAGAACAGCCGCGACGCGTTAATGCGCAGGTGTGCGGTATGCGTAAAGCGAGCCCGCGCCCGCCCCGCTTCTTCACATGCCCCCCCGCGTGCCCAGGGACCCGCTCTGCTGAGCGCAGCACAACCGACGAGAAGCAGCTGGCAGAATGTTTTGCCTTCGGATAATGAAAGCGCCGAGTGAGCTCCGAGCGCGACGCAGCCCGTCCAGCGAATCCAGCATCTGGTTCAGAATCTCGCGCACAGCCCCTTCCGATTGTAAGCGCGGAACCCTTGACACCCTGACGCTCGGCCACGCTCACTCTCTGAACGTCTCCGGGCAGTTCAGTGTACAGCTAATGAATCACGTCCTTCAAGCGGCTCTCCATTATGTTTAAGAATACGCATTGATTCGCTTCAATCTAGAGGGGCTGATATTTGTCGGATTGTTGATTTTGCGCTCGCATACAAATGTGCCAACGAATATTGATGCTTATTTCCTACCGTGGCGTCTCTGCGGCGACAGTAACGGGGTCGTGCGGGCACTGTGCACGCGAGACGCCTGTAAATGCGGCCACGCCGGTTGATGGCAGCGGCCGTAGCGGGTAGCGTGATGGCCGCGGCGGCCCGTCTACGCACGGCGGCGCAGACGACGGGGGCAAGGGAAGGCCAGACCATGGCCTCGCGCCCCTCTCGTTAAGCAGAGGCGGCCAGGGCTCGGTAACGATCGGGGATATCAGCTGAGTGGGCACTCCATCTGTAACGATCTGGCAGGCAGCTTTGCTTACATAGGATGCCACACCAGTCTGTGCGTGACGGCGGAGAAATCCGGTGATGATGGGGAGAGCTGGCAAATACGGCCTCCTGTTAGTGGCCATCGTCTCGTGGGAAGCGTGCTGATAGGGCAGCCAGTAGTCGGCCACCGATGCCACGTCCCCACAATCGCCGGCACGCCGGCACACAGGCCGAGGCCATGCAGGGGCAGCTGCACAGGGCCCGGATCCTGACAATGCAACAAGAGCCACTGGCCTCTGCTCCCCCTGTTACTGCCTTGCCCATGCTCATCACCCCAATCATTCCCGTGTCCAGCTGTAGTTTTAATTTGGCCCGAAGTGAGGATCGCAATTGATGGTTAAACGTCCCTCTCGCAATGACCCTACGACGTGGCTCCTCGGCTGTCGGCGTGGCACAAGCCGAGCCACACGGCCCTCGCAGCCCGCGCAGCCCCCAGAGCCTGCGCGGCTCCCATAGCCTGCGCAGCCGCCACAGCCTGCGCAGCCGCCACAGCCTGCGCAGCCGCCACAATCTTAGCCAGGGGGCTTTGCGACGCTTCCACGGGAGAGCAACCAATCCCACTCGGCTTGCGCCGTGCCGGTGCGCTGACCGTGTCTGTGCAACGCGACACGGAGACATCATTAGTTTGTGTACTGCAACAGAAAAGAGCTCTGGCTGTTTATAATGGCCGACAATGGGGTCTGTGTGTAATGAGCGTCTGCCGATGGGAGGTTCACATCCAGCCACTGAAAGAAATGACAGCAAGGACCACCAGTTGTGCCTTAAAAATAAAAAAAATCCGCACCACTGTCCAGTATTTGTGTGAATTAGGAGCAGATGAAACATGTATAATGAGATATCAAAACTAGACAAAATCACTCCCATTAGAGAACAGGAAAACAAGCCCTCTTAACGCACCGTCACTGTTTATGTGGCAATTAGTATGTAATGGCAGGGTTTAAAAAAAAAAACCTCGCGTTAATACTCCGCTTCAAAGTTTCTCAAAGACCACTGCCGCTCATGCGTGTCCGTGCATCCGTGCGCGAGTGTGGACACACGTGTATCGGGCAATCAATGAAGTAATCAATCGCGCTGTCTCTCAGTCGGAGGTTTGACCGCCGTGCATTCCCATCCTGTCCTCTCTTCTCCAGTCTCCCGAGAATGCCGCTGTGTAGAGATCACTCCCTTCCTTGATGCCATCAATCCATTCCCGTCGTTATTACCGTCTGTTCTCTCTGTCGATCTGCGCTGCTAGAAGCATTCCGCAGACTGGTAGCTTAAACGCTCAAATATAAACATCGTCTTAATTTCCAGCGCGTAGATGTCTGCACCGATATCATTCGTGATTGATTTTTTTTGGGTGAAGGCCACAAGATGATCGGGCAAAATCTGTGGCATTAGGAGTCTTCTGCCTGATCACTGCACGTGGTCACGAGGACTGGGCAAAGTGATACAAATTGGTGCGCAATTAAACGCTCACACTTGTGACAGATTCCATTGTTTGACTGCCCCGGGTGGTGAATTCGTCATGACACAGATTTCCTTGGACCGCTGTTATGAGATCTTTGTTTTCCGACCAAATAACTTTCCTGACTTGACACAAATATCTCAAATGAATAATTTTCTCTTGATTTTTTTCCAAAACCTCTGTGTACGCTTTCCTAGTGATCGAGCTGACCCGTCCTCATTCCTAACGTGCGTGGATCACTGCTCTCAAGTTAACATTCCTCTCCGCGGGCGAACGCGGGGCTCCATTTTCCCTCTCCGTCCCGCTGTCTTCGCGTCGCACCTTGTTCGCTCAGCCACTCACCCTCTTCTCTCTCTTGTCACCCACTTTCAGGGCTCTGCAACTAAACATTAACTGTCTCGAATCGAATGTTTCCTCAATTACCTTCCCCTGGAATTTGGATCTGTTGCTTCTAACCACTCCAAAGTCTTCCCGAGTTAAGTGTTTGACGTTAACTGTGCTGAAGTGCCAACTGCATCGCGCCGGTCTCCGCTCACTTGAAAACGAAGACGTCTGCAATGATTCGGTGTACATCCAGCTGCTGGGGGGGGGGGGGCAGGGGATGTGCTTCCTATGTGATGGATACGATGGTGCTTTGTGACCGCACCGCCTGCCATCCAACTCGCGTTAGGACGGTGGAGCTGTCGAACAAGAGGAATGGACGATAAAGAAGGACGACATGCAAGCTGGGAGTCACTGGGGCAACGGGAACTTATGGATCGGAAAACAAACACAAATCACACTGAGTAATTCTGTGAGAAACTTGGCTTACCCAAAACAAATCGTTAGGAGGATCGATGGCCAGTGGACAATACAGGCTATGTAATATTATCCATAGGAGGGCAGCACGCCCAAGATGATGACCACCGTGTAGAGGAAGCGATGGAATTGACGGACTTGCAGAAATGAGATCGACCATGGCATAGCAGCACCGCGATGGATGACCTCGGCCCGAAAAGGCTTTAATCCCACAGTGGATAGAAAATGGTTGAATGTGAAATTATAGTGGCCAGAATTTCACGATTGCCGAGCGACTTTCTCTCCCAACTGCTTGAGGTGCCAACACTGTTTTCACACTGGCGAGCCAATTTCACGATATGTCTCCAATTTTATCCCGGCATCGCAAGACTACGATGCTCCACTTGGTATGGCGAGCGCCGCCACGTCCCCTTCAGCCAACCGTGTGTGCAAGCGCCTTTCCCCCCGTTCACTCCGACCCCACTGCATTGCATTGCTCGCGTCTGTTCCCACGTGGGCCCATTCGCGCGGCGGCGGCGGCGGCATCTCGATACCAATCGCGGTGCCACCAGACCGTGGCCACGCAGGCCAAGAAAACTGACTGGCTAAAATAATGACGGTGCCATCGGCTGGGCCAATAGTCATCGTGTCACCCACGCCGACAGGCAATCAGAACTGCCAGCTGATCCTCGCAACTCCCGGCATCGAGCAGCTTCATGCGGAATTGGACAAACGCCTAACCGGCGCATTCTTCCGAGAGAGGGCTCAATAAGATAAACAGGCTTCCTGCCGAGGCACGCCGGATCGATGTCCAGGATCACAATAGTCGATGCTCGCCATATAAAAGGCTTCCCCTTCGTGGACGTTATTTATTACTCTGTCTGCAATCGTAGCCACGGCCAGGCGGCGTTTACCGAGTCCCTGGCGCCGCAGGCTGCAGCTGCCGCGCAGGCGTCCCGGCGCGGCCGCAGTCGCTGATCGTGAAGCGACGCGACCTCTCCTCGTGCACGCTGCCGCTTCACCTTTCCAGTTTATTTTGTTTCACCAGGTGAGAGCTCGGGGGACCAGGATAAGCGTCTCATTTGCCGCGGTGACCCGGGTCACGAAAATGCCAAACGCAAAAAAAAAACAAATGCAATGAAGTGCGGCGGCGAAGCGAGCGGAGATGAGAGGAGAGAATGATTGGCGGCGCGGCCGGGCAGCTGCGCTTAAACGCCAAAGGGCGCGACGCGTGTCGTGGAGGCAGAGCCCCACGCGATGCGGTGGCAGTTGACGCATCTGACATGCAGGGGATGAGCAGGTCAGGCCGATTACTATGCAATGGAACACGTGCTCTCACGACGTGAATGCACACTGATAGAAGCCTTCACGTGTTCCTCAGTCACCTTGTAAGGAGCAAAAAAATCCTGGGCGACGTATTTGAGCAATGGGGCCCGTCTTCGTGGCACATGTTTATGATTTAGACGCCTCTTATAAGGTGTCAAGTTTTGTTTTTGCTGTAAACGTGACACTTTATGAAAGGCGTCTATTTGGTGTTTGAAGACCTTACGGCTTGTATTATTACTAGAAAGAGTTAAACCCTTTAATCTTTGTACCTAAATTGTAGAGCTGTGTTGCTGTGTGTGACACTAATTGTTTGGGCCCAGACACTGCACCGGGTGTTCGTCGAAAGCAGGAGTCGGCCATACCCCAGTGTACAGCGCAGAGACGTCACTAAATGAGCGGACACAGGCCACAGTTGCAAGTCCACGAGCGCTATTATTACTGCTGCCCTGGCACGGAGGGGACACGCGTGTGTGCGAGTGCAGCGCACAAATGCGGGATTCAGGTCACACTCGTGCGTCCTGTAAGATTTGCTCTTCACAGAGCTCTAACTGCGCCATTACAAAGAGCAAATAATTGCCCCCCTCTCACTCAGCCTGGTCCAAATAGCAGGGCCCTCTTGCTCGAAGAGCACGTGCAGTGCGTGTTATGTGCGTGGAGTATGCATGTGGTGCGTGTGTCGAGTGTGCGCTGTATCCTTGTTGTGCCCATGTGTGGTGTGTGGGGAGCGGTAGCTCAGTGGTTAGCGCGCTGTGCAAACAAACAAACAAAACTGTTAACCGAGCATGATTTCCGCTCACGGACAACATTCCTGAACTGGTCCTGAGCTTTCCCCTAGGTCGATTCAACCTCAAATAAGTACCGAGTGCATTGTGTAAATATTGCCACTTAGGAGACAAAGGCGGTCGGGCGTAGTGCTCGTCACCCATGCTCTCGTGTGCCGTGTCGACCTTCATCGGTGCTCGCTAACGGCACTTGACCCTACAATCTGTTAAGGCTATATGGGAGATCTTTGTCCTTTGTGTGCAGTGTGTGTGCGCGC
>JAZEWT010000032.1:466841-477793 GCA_036362905.1 Mordacia mordax | reverse complement strand
CCCCTCGTCTCTCCGTGCCTCGCCTCGTCTCTTCTCATCACAGTACCGGTTCCCTCATGAGCACTTGCGTTGTCATCGTCACAACTCAAAATGTGTCAACAAAGTGACGAATAACAGTGCAAAATCATCTCTTGTTGAACCATATCCTGGTTCCTGAGCGTCACTGCATTGTTTGACATGAGTACAATGCATAAATAATAATGTAATGAGCAGTTTGGGGAGGAGGGAATGTAATAGGAAATCAGGATTAACAATATTGAAACTCACTTTTTTTGGCAAAATACCCCCTCTGCCGATTTGCTTTGGCATAACAGCGTCAACTGATGAAATAAACACAAATTAAAAAAATTAATAAGCAATGTTAATATAAAATACTGGGCGGCACGGTGGCCTAGTGGGTAGCGCAGTCGCCTCACAGCAAGAAGGTCCCGGGTTCGAATCTCGGCTCGGGTGCCTTTCTGTGTGGAGTTTGCGAGTTCTCTCCCCGTGTTCGTGTGGGTTTTCGCCGGGCACTCCGTTTTCCTCCCACAGTCCAAAAAAGCTGCTACATAGGTCAATTGGCTTGCAGACTAAATTGCGGTGATGGACTGGCGTCCCATCGTGAGTAATATTCCTGCCTTGCGCCCTGTGTCTGCCGGGATAGGCTCCGGCTCACCGTGACCGTGTACAGGGCTAAGCGGTTTCTGACAATGAGAGTTGATGAGATTTTAATGAGCAATGTTCATGTAAAATACTCTGTACACTACCTAATGCGCTGATTGAGACATTACAAATGCTGGTAGCGAATGAGAGGCCAGGAAATCGCGGTAACCTGACTCGTGCCCAGCCTGGGCTCTAATCGTTGCTGTTTCCGATCCCAGTTCCACTGCCCTTGGTTTTCCCATTAGCATCGTGACCCAGGTCCCCTCTAACATTGCAACTCAATGGGTCGTCACCTCGGTACTATAATTACGACTTGTTACTATATTGCAAGGCGCTCTAATCACAGCGACAAGCAGCCAGAGACAAGCTCATTCATTTTGGATTGTGGTATGCAGATCAAATATCTCCTCATTATTTCACATTCGCATCAACGAAGGCATGTAACAAACAAAACATACAATTTTCCTTAAATATATTTAAGCGATGCTGACATTCTGAATTTCTTATTGGTTGAGATTTGTCACTTCAGTGGAAACTTAGACTGCATTTACACCACGTTAAAAGTGTTTTATTTATAGAATTGCGGTAAACAGCGCGGCAATGCGGATGTATCGGCTGGGATACTGACTGACACGTCACTGGCAATGGTGTCGCTCTAAAGCAGAAACCGACCCTCGTCCAGTTGTCGATCGAGGATTTGATTCCGCGGTTGGTTAAAACCGCCATTTTAAACCGGTGGGTCGCGACCCATCGGTGGGCCGCGAGAACCCCCTAGTGGTCCGTAGAAACCAGACAAAAGTGGGCCAAATAGGCCTTGAGGCGCCAAATGCAGAGAACTCCTGGGATATAAGATGGCTGTGCCATGCGATGCTAGATGTGGGAGCTACATACGGCACCGTTAATCTGTGCGCAGTGCCCAGGACTCATGTGCCATGCGCAGGGCCCTCGCACGGTGCGCCCAGGGCCCACCGGGCGTCGGGCCGCTCTCTCAGTTCGTGACAGAGCTACAGGATTCCTAACGCAGTCCGTCGAGCATCGCCGCCAACTCCATCGGGAGCTTCCCCCAAATTGGCAGATGCGAAGCTGTAGGCTGCCTCCAGAGGGGCGTTACAAATTCCCAAATTTTTATGACAGTCAGTGCAGGACATTGGCTTCCTCCCCCCCCCTTCTCCCCTGAGAAATCAGCGTGAAGGAATTTGCAATTCTGCGGAGACTGACCTTACAGAACCTTATAGCGGGCGCGGCAGCCACAGCGCCAAACTCACGCATTCAAAAGCATGCAAATGTGCTACGGAGGTGAGCGTCTGGCGCTCAGGGTCGAGGCGAGGGGGGGGGCTCCCAGATGCGGTGGTCACGTGAAGTGGACCACACGTGCCTACCCCGCGGCTCAAACACTGCCTCGGTCTCCAGTGCCCCCCCCCCCTTCAATCGCCTTAAAACGTGCAGGAGGACAAGCCCTGTCAATGAGTACAAAGGGGCGCTCTGTGTGGGAAATAGCATCCAGGAACGGCCCTTCTTCATCCGCCTGGTTTGACCACCTGTCCCATCTACTCCTGAATACCGCTGATCCCTCGGGTCACCTTTCATCATCCAAAAAGACACTCATCACTAAAAACAGATCGTCCTTGCAAAAAAATATTTTACTGCGAACCCAATTTTAAAATATATATCATGCCATCTTGACAATATTAACAGTGTTGGATAGATTGTAATCGTTCCAGCTCAGTAGGACTGCAATTTAAACGCCCAAGACATCTTGATTCATTTTGAAATGCACAGGTGCGAGATTCGCATGGAGAGTGGGTGCATAATTACGCTGGATTATACATCATGCTAATTTACAGCGGTATCTCGAGAGCACGGGCTGGAGGTTAACCATTCTTCGGGCTGGTAAATGGCACAGAAGAATAATGGTTGCATCTGTCCAGGAATCGGCCTCACTTCATTAATTCAGCGATTTCATCGAAAGACAAGAGACGGAGAGTTTCTGGAGAGGTCGGTTCTCTGGCTCCTTTAAACCATCAAAGCAGGGACGTGTAGCTGCCTCTGTGAACCCCAAGGAGCTAACATCCAAGGATGGAGATGCAGAAACTATCGGCGCGAATTTTACAAAGCTAGCCTAACTACGCTGAATAGGGGAACTCGCTTTCTCCAGTTTCCTGGAGGGATTCAAAGTAAAATTGTAGATGTAAGGATGATATAAAGGTGATATATTATCGAAAATGACTCGAGTTCTTTGTGTGAATTTGGATGTTGTACGCAGATGGCAGTTGTGGGATCGTCCACGTAGCACAGTGTTAAAACTAGAAGCCATTATTTTTAGCATTCCCTTCAAAGCCATCAGCCGGAATGCGACAGAGAAATACGAGGCTCTTAACTATAACACGAGTGGAGCCGGCACACAGGCTGGGCTGACAAAACGTCACGGGCAATTTTAAAAGATGTGTATTGTACCAGAGCAGGTTGACAAGATGAAAAAATTACACAGGCACATTACGACATAAATCCTTTTACCTTCACCCCGTGCAGATGCAGGCGCTTGTGTCCATGCCTAGGCATGTGCATATGTACACGTGCGCGCATGTGTAGACTTATGAGTGTGCGGAACGGTGGCGCCAGTGGTTGGCGTGCCGCGCTACACGAACACGGCGATCTAAGTTCGATCCAGTCACGGGCCTTAAATGCATACCTGTTTTGATGTGTAACAACGCAACTAGGGAGACAAAGATGGTCGAGTAAACCCCCTTGTGCCATGCCAGCCTTCATAGGCACTCACTGACAGCACTTGTCCCAATTGTCTGTTAAGGCTGTTCGGGGATATTTGTGTGTGTGTGTGTGCTTGCGGAGGGTACTATGACAGTACAATGCGCGACATCTCGTTGATCCAGCTTCAATGTCTGGCCAAGACCACTCGTGGCACTCCGTGTCAAAATCTGACATGGGCCACATTTTGATCAACTCCGATCACAAACATTGGGAGGGCAAAGGCGGGTGGCGGATTGTGCTGTCCCCACAATATGCTAATGCTCTGTGCACCCTCAATAAGTTCTGTTTAACAGTTTTTGTCCCTCCAGGTCTACCAGACTGGAAGTGGCTGTGCGAGATATGTAACAGTGGCTGTGTGACCCGGCAGAACGCTGTGTAGGTATGCAGTCCCTGTGTGCTATCTCCACGATGCGCTTATCTAAGACCACCCGAGATTCAAGCTTCATATGAACATTGGCAGCTGAAAATGCATTTCCCATTCTTCTTTTGCCAATGGGATGTACTTTTCTGAGGAAAACACATCACATTGTATCAGGCCCCCACCACGCAACTGCAGCCAAAGCCCTTTCATGGACTTGACAGGCAATGCATGACCTTTCAGATAAATTGGCATAATAGGAAGCATCTTGTTAAAGCAACCGTGCACTGGGCTTTCCATTAGCCCATTCAATTTATGTGTCAGCCTCACAAAGGCTGCAGTGAGGATTTTAAATCCCAGCCCCACAAATTGCCGACTTGAGACAGCGGAATGATTTTTGTGCTTTTTTGAAAAATTTACGTTTTTAGGAAGACAAAAAAAAAGCATTTAATTCTGTCTCGTGTGTGTTGCGTTTTTTATTTATTATTACTGACTGTACACTGCAGTGGCATTGCCAGGTTTTCCAAACCTGTCACTGTCGTTGCCCTTCATCTGATGTGTGACTGCAATCACTGTGAAAACTTTAGCAACTGCACTGGCAATGGGGCACACAAAATATGCACACACGACATTTTTTTTTTATATTTTGCGCATTGGGCAATGACGCGGACTCGTGGTAACATGTCCGCCGCTTGTTGCGGAGATTTGTGGTTCGAATCCAGCGACTGCCGCGATTATTACTGCGGTGACATGTATCAACCATGATAACACCCCACAACGCGTGCTTTACGGCTAACGTTAGAGTTTCCCTTGTGTAAATTTATAAGAGTAGGAATTTGTGTGCCGGAATCAGGGTCCAATAGCATTACTGGTGGGGCATATGAGGGGGGTCACGGTAAGTGGGACCAGATATAGAGTTAGAGTTGTGGCTGGTAGACAAGTTGCTGAGGTGAATGGCTAGAACCAGTACCTGGTAGTTTCGCGTTATGGCTAATACTAGTCACTGGTAGGTTAGGTTTAGGACTAGTATTAGTGGCTGGCTGGCTAGTCGGGTAGCATTGGAACGAGGGCTAACATTAGATTGGCTCTACCACCTACTCTCCAAGGGCGGCGCGGTAGCCCAGTGGTTAGCGCTGTCGCCTCACAGCAAGAAGGTCCCGGGTTCGAATCTCTCGGCTCGGGTGCCTTTCTGTGTGGAGTTTGCATGCTCTCCCCGTGTCCGCGTGGGTTTTCGCCGGGTACTCCGGTTTCCTCCCACAGTCCAAAAAGCATGCTGCTACATATGTTAATTGGTTTGCAGGCTAAATTGCCCCGCAGTGCCCGGCGATGGACTGGCGTCCCATCGTCGGTATATCCTTGCCTTGCGCCTTGCGCCCTGTGTCTGCCGGGATAGGCTCCAGCTTCACCGTGACCCTGTATAGGACCAAGCGGTTTCAGACAATGAGATGAGATGAGACCTACTCTCCAATGTGTGCCGGTTTCTGTCTATGCTGTCCACACTCTCAGAGTGCACCAGGCTCAGACAGGATTGCCACAGCGGTTTGCCAGATGCCTCCGTCAACCTTGCATTGCAACATCGTCTTGAGCGTGGCTTTAGTCACAAAGAGAATATTGAATCGGGGCCCTCTCGGTATCCCACAGCCCTCTCGTGCATCGTTATATCTCGAGCCGTACACCGCTGGGTTGCCCTGGTAGCGGCGTTGCAGTTTTGTCATTATGGTGTAGCACCATTTGCTGATCCAAAGCTTGCCTGTACTGAATCAATGCTGCTGAAGCCCATGGGGCCAATAGGTTGTATAAAGAATTTTTTTTTATATATATATATTAGGTGGAGAGACATATGGAGGAGACATGGTCTGCTAATCTATTTTACTATCTCCTGGAGCACGGCAGGGACCGGTAAAGTCTAAGCAGCACATCTCGCCGTCAGTGGCTGTTGCTAGAAGTGCAAGCTATGATGCCTTGGCCTGAGCGACACTGCTCGTTAAATATTTAAAGTATAATCAATGTGCTGCGCCGTGCAAGCTCTGGGGAAGGGCAATGTGAAAACATGAAACAGACATTGTGTAGTAGTTGAAAAGGCCATTACATCGCAATCTGGTGCATAAGAACAAAATGTGTTGACAGAGCATACAAGCCAACCAAGCATGATTCTGCAGCCTAACAAACTTCTCATTCCGATGCTAATAAGCGTCTCGTAAAGGGTTTTCTAAACACTCCAGTTCTTATCACCCTAGTCTTCCCAACCGAGCATCAATATTAACTCTTTAATCTTAACCAACTTGCCACCCAAGCGCAGTCTTGAACCTAACTTTAACCCAATATTGCTTCCACTAACTAGCTAACCGGTCACCAGTAACTGACATTGACCCTAGCAGAAATCAGTCTTGGTTGTGGAGTAATATAATAAAGAAAATAAATAAGTAGACAATGAGTGTCCTATATACATCTGTCCCTCTACAGAGCAACCAAGCAGCTACTGGTTACATACGTTCTGGAGTAGTAGCGGGATTGGCGTGGGCCTGGTGCAAGAAATTAAATGGGGCCCCGTGTCCAATACATACTCCGTTTAATGGCCTGGCTCTTGGCCCATCTGGCTCGTGGGCCCCAGGGAAGTTGCACCACCAGCGCACTTGATAGTCATACAGCTCATCTGTATCATCGCTCCGTGTCTCCCCATGACTCCAGCGCCACTTTTTCCATAATTACCATTGGTAAGCCAGGTAGTTTATGGAATGTAGAATTTTGCCAGGCAGTATAGTGGAGATAAAACAAATGTTGCTTCATGCAGCTAAGTCCCTGGGCATCTTAAAAGCTCATCTCAAGACTCACTTGTACCGATGGGCATTGAAGGACTCTGGCAGGGATTGTTGATGCGGCTCACTATTGTTGTGCTGGGATAATGGCTCATTGCTGATCTGCACCTGCTCATGAACACTTATTCCTTCCAAAAGCTGCTGTCTCAGGACAACCGCGTCGTTCGTTAGAGGCGCCTGAGGATGCCTCTAACGTGTGAGGCGAAACGTCGCGAGGAGGAGAGAGGAAGCGAACGACACGGCTGTCCCGGGAGAGCAGCTTTTCGAAGCAATCATGGCTCGATAGCCATGCAAACCTACATCATTACTTATTCCTTCGTTTGTGTAACAATTATTTTTATCTCTTATTTTATGTCCTGTAAATAATAGCCATTCTTTGACTTTCAATGTAACTGCTCTGATGTTATTGTTGTTGACATGCCATTCTCTCCACAGCTCAGATTTGTAACGAAAACAAAAGCTGCTCTCTCGGGACAGCCGCATCGATCGCTCCCTCTCCCTCCATCGCAACGTTTCGCCTCACGTTGGAGGCATTCTCAGGCGCTTTGTGTGTGTCGTGTGTGACTGCTATTTATATGTAGGTACGATGTATGTGTTAAGTCTCTTCCATAGCGTTGCTTTCTTCCAGGAACAATGGACGAAGGTCAGGATCCATTTGAAAGGGTTCCATTGTCTTGCTCGCACACCGGAATCACATTAAACCAATACAATTCCGCCTCTGACTCACCACTAGCCTGCATCTCATGAAAACCTGCCCAGTCCTTCAAACACTTGGTGATTCTCTTCTTGGATTGGGTTAATGTGATTCCGGTGTGCGAGCAGGACCGTGAAAACCTTTAAAATGGACCCCGACCTTCGTCTGTTGTTCCTGGAAGAAGCAACGCTATGGAAGAGACTTAACACATACATAGTACCTACATATAAATAGAAGTCATACACAACACACATACACAGTGCCTGAGGAAGCTTCTAACGTGTGAGGCGAAACGTAGCGATGGAGAGAGAGAGAGCGATCGACGCGGCTGTCCCAAGAGAGCAGCTTTTCGAAGCAATCATCATGCATCGAGCCATGAAAATCTTCATCACTACAAACATTTTATTGTTGTTGATATTCCGTGCATGTCGTTGTTGTTGAAATGCCGTTCTCTCCAGAACTCTGTGCAACACTTTGTGACCATATGGTGAAAAATGCTCTGAAAGTGATATTATTATTATGTTGCTAGAATTAATCGATTTGATTTGAAATTAAAATGATGTCAACTCCCATGGGCCTAAAATAACGTGTGTTTAAACCGCAAATAGGGCGGCGCGGTGGCGCAGTGGTTAGCGCTGACGCCTCACAGCAAGAAGGTCCCGGGTTCGAGTCTCTCGGCTCCGGTGCCTTTCTGTGTGGAGTTTGCATGCTCTCCCCGTGTCCGCGTGGGTTTTCGCCGGGTATTCCGGTTTCCCCCCACAGTCCAAAAGCATGCTCCTGGATAGGTTGATTGGCTCGGAGACTAAAAATTGTCCCGCAATGCCCGGCGATGGACCGGCGTCCCGTCGTCGGGTGTATTCCTGCCTTACGCCCTGTGTTTCCGGGATAGGCTCCGGCTTCACCGTGACCCTATATAGGATTAAGCGGTTTCAGATAATGAGATGAGATGAGAAACCGCAAATAACAGCCCCCAGGTGAGGTTGCGACCGTCTTTCCATGTGGCCGTGTGTGGTGCCATACAGACAAACGGCCAACTGTCTCTGCGTGACATACAGGTGCCCCCACAGATGATGTTATCATGCGGTCCCCTACACCCCTCATGCCTATGTATATACAGTGTATTGTAGTCGCTGTTGTAGCTTTGCATAATACCGCTATCAAAGCTGAAATCTCCCTGCTGAGCTTCTGAACATGGGGACATGTAATTGAGCCCTCCTGGGTTGAGATGAAGCGAGCAGGGCTCGTGCTGGTTGTGTGATTTTTTTGTTTCACTCAAATTGCCATGTGTATTTTGAGTTACACATTGCGAAAGTTATTTGGAATTATATTTCCGTTGATCTGTGCAAAAAAAAATGTAAGCAATTGCCTCCCAAGGGCTCGGCTGTCCGAACACATACTTCAATCAAAGTTGCCACTGGCATGTTGGCCATTAATCTCAGCCAGACTTGCAGCCTAACAAAGCTCCTGTCGAGAGGGCTTGCAGTCCACGGTTTGAGCCAGTTTCAGGTCTCGTTCCACTCTGCCCGTTGCTCAGTCAGCGTTGTGCTACTCAAACCCTGTGCAAGACTGATGTCTGATGATGAGGAAAATATTCTATAGGTGCTGTAAAACCATGGCCACACGAATTAACATGCGCCCACCCCACTCGTCAAGTATACCCTCGGGTGATTAACATAACAATGAATGAAACGTTACCAAGCCACTGCAGAATGAAGGTTTCCTGACACTATACCGGTCACAATGGTCAGTGCCGGTTGTTGAAGTGTGGAGAGGCTCAGGACTGGCTCATATCACTCACCGCTAATGTTAGCCGTGGCTTCGAATGAAGCTCAGGATGCCTGCTTCGAAGCCTGGAGGAGTAACCGCTGCGTCGTCACTACAGCCCCGTGGCATTGGCCATACATGTCAATGTTGGGAAATCACCTGCAAATTATTCAAATTGGATTACATATGGTGACAGCGCTCCGTACTGTGAGCACGCGGCGGAATCATCTTGAAAAAGAACCAAATAAAATACCGACGAGGCTTTCCTCGGTCAACAGGCGTAATGAATAATACACGATATGAGAAATGTATGCATATCCCCGGGAGAGGGCCGAGCGCGTTTTGCGTGGACCTCTGAACAGCGTGAGTTTGAGGTCAGATCATAGCTGGTTTGGCAGTCGTAGACCAGTCAGGGTCAATGCAGACGAAGGCCGGGGTGTTGACTGTGAGCTCCAGGATATAGGCAGGTGGGGTCTGAGATCATTCCAGCTGGGGTCACGGTTACTTTTTATGTGGACCAAGAGGTTGTGGCCAATGTCAAAGTGGCAATTGTCCTGGGCCAATGTCAAAGTGGCAATTGTCCTGGCCCAATGTCAAAGTGGCAATTGTCCTGGGCCAATGTCGCACCAGACGGGGTGACCGCCCGCAGTTGTCTGCGATTGAGCTGATTGCTGCGCCGCTGTCCGTCAGCGCCGCCTAGAGGTAGCGGCGGCGGGGGAGGCGGGGGGAGGAGGGGCGGAGGGGCGGAGGTTCATAGACGGGACGAGGAGAACGAGGCGGCGGCTCGGCCTCACGTCGTGGGCGAGGCGCCATGGTGGACAAGCGGCGAGAATCGGGTGAGCGCCGCCGTTCTCTCGCCCCGTCTCTGCGCGCTCGCGCGGTCTCCCGACTCCCCTCCTCGGCCCCGACCTCTCGCCACGGCGCGGCCCCCGCGACCCCAGAGCCGCACTGGGGGCCTGTACAGTACCGCGCGCCACTGTACATACAGTGTGAGGGGGTGCTGTGTACAGTGTGAGGGGGTGCTTTGTACAGTGTGGGGGTGCTGTGTACAGTGTGAGGGCCGCTGTGTACAGTGTGATGGGCCGCTGTGTACAGTGTGATGGGCCGCTGTGTACAGTGTGATGGGCTGCTGTGTGCAGTGTGAGGGGCTGCTGTGTACAGTGATGGCTGCTGTGTACAGTGTGATGGGTGCTCTGTACAGTACCGCGCCACTGTACATACATTGTTGTGGGCCGTTGTGTACAGTGTGATGGGCTGCAGTGTACAGTGTGAGGGGCTGCTGTATACAGTGTGATGGGTTGTTGTGTGCGGTGTGAGGGAGTACTCTATACAGTATGGTGGCTGCTGTGTACAGTGTGAGGGCTGCTGTGTACAGTGTGATGGGTTGCTGTGTACAGTGAGGGGGTGCTCTGTACAGTGTGAGGGCTGCTCTGTACAGTGTGAGGGGTGCTCTGTACAGTGTGGGTGTGCGGTGTGTAATGGATACTGTGTACAGTGTGAGGGGTGCTCTGTACAGTGTGAGGGGTGCTCTGTACAGTGTGAGGGGTGCTCTGTACAGTGTGAGGGGGTGCTCTGTACAGCGTGAGGGGATGCTCTGTACAGTGTGAGGGGTGCTCTGTACAGTGCGATGGGCGCTCTGTACAGTGCCTGAGGTGATTCTGTACAGTGTAGGGTGTGCTGTGTGTTATGGGTACTGTGTACAGTGTGAGGGGGGACTGTGTAATAATAACCAGAGGGGCACAAATCGCTGCACAGGGCTATGGAGAGAACGGTTTGTCAACAACAGCAGCATAGATCAAGTTAAACAATAACTATAAATCAGTGAAGGGCATCAAACCGTTCATTCATTATGAATACCGACTTAATCCTGGGGGCGGCGCGGTGGCCCAGTGGTTAGCGCTGTCGCCTCACA
>JAZEWT010000032.1:454139-466731 GCA_036362905.1 Mordacia mordax | reverse complement strand
GTAAAGGACTAAGCGGTTTCAGACAATGAGATGAGATGAGACTTAATCCTGGACAGGGTCGCGGGGGTGGGGGGGTGGGGGGCTGGAGCCTGTCCCGGCCGACAAAGGACGCAAGGCGGGGGAATACCCAGGATGTGACGAGAGTACATTGCAGAGCACACTTTTGGGGGCAAATTACTCAGCAGGCCAACTAATCTAGCCAGCAGCGTGTCTTTGGACGGTGGGAAGAAACCGGAGTACCCGACCAAAACCCATGCACGCACGCGGAGAGAGAACTCACTTCCTCCACGCAGAAAGGCGCCTGAGCCGGGAATCGAACCCATGACTTCTTGCTGTGAGGTGACAGTGCTATTCACTGCACCACCGTGCCGCCCTAGGGACATCGAATTAGAAATAAAATAATTGTTAAAACAAATGAAAGAAGGAAGAAGTGTTCCTGAGCAGGCACAGATCAACAGCGAGCTATCAATCATGCACACAGCAGTGAGCAGCATCAATAGTCCTAGCCGAAGGAATTCAAGGCAGAACAGAACGAGCGAGTATTCAGAATTTTACGGAACACTTGAGTCTTGAGGATTTGAAGATGGCCAGGGACTCAGCTCACCGAATTTCCAATGCAAGGGAGTTCCAGAATCTGGAAGCAGTGTGCGAGGAAGGCTCTCTCACCCATCGAATGGAGGTGCGATCTGGGCACATGAGGCAAACCCGTACTGGAGGCTCGAAGTTGTCGTGTTGAGGAGGATGTCTTCTGAACACGACGTGTAGGTCACGGATGTATGTCAGAGTAATGCCAGTGAGAGCCTTGCAGGGAGGAAGGAGGGTCTTGAATTCAATCCTATATATAACCGGCACTGAGAATGTATGACCGTGGATGGGAGTGCAGGTGAGGATTCTAGCAGCCGCATTCTGCACAAGTTGGAGACGATTGATCAGGTAGGCAGGGATGCCAGGATGTACTGCATTCCAATGATCGAGTCGTGAAAAGATGAAGATGCAATGAGCTTCTCAGTGTCGGAGCGTGACAGGATGTTGAGCAGTGTGGCTGTATATTTGAGATGGAAATAGGCTACCTTCATCAACTTTTTGATGTGTCTCGAAGGTGAGTAAGGAATCAAAAATCGCTCCTGGACTCCGGAATGCCTTAGCAACTTCGACGGTCTAGTCATCAAACATCAAACGGACGGGTCCAGCTTTGGATAATTGGTGCAGGGTTCCGACAAGCAAAATTATTGTTTTGTCGCCATTTAGTTTTAAGAATTTTGAATTAAGCCAGACCTCACTTCACGTAATCAGCGTAGCAGTAGTAGCCAAGTTTGAGACTATGCAGGATATGACCAAGTGGTTTTATGTGGATGCTGAAGGGAAATGGGCCAAAGACTGAGCCCTGAGAAACACCAAACAAAACAGGATGGATCTCTGAGTTGCATCCTCCAAGGCTAATGAACTGCTTCTGGTCGGAGAGGTAGCAGCTCTGTCATTGCAGAGCACAACCAAAGACCCCTTATGCTCTGCAGTAGCTCCAGTAAGGTAGGGTGGTTAATGGTATCAAAGGCTGTGCTCAGGTACAGGAGGACAAAAATACATGACAAGCCTTCATCAACGGCAACATGTAAGTCATTAACTACTTTGACCAGAGCAGTTTCAGTACTTTGGCCGGATCTGACCCCAGATTGAAAGGGATCGAGGAGGTCATTGCTGAGGATGAATTTCAGGAGTTGCATGTCTATAGAATGCTCAAGGACCTTAGGAATGGTAAATTGGAGATGAGCTGATAATTATTGGGGATTTTGCAATTGAGGCCTGATTTTTTTGAGCAGAGGGGTAACTGCAGCACATTTGAATCTTGGAGGAATTATGCCAGAGCGAAATGAGTTATTGAATACAATGATGAAGGTGGTATGGGATTTGAATTTTGCCCAGATGAGTTTGGATGGGAAAGAATCCAAGGAGAAATTTGTAGGCCGAGATCTTTTAACCAATGAAGAAACATCAAATTCCATAAACTCAGAAACTTCCAGGAGTTTGAAATCCGGGTGAGAGAGGGAATCATTGCTGAGGTCGTGGGTGGAAGTTGAGACTGGGTAGATATGTGGTGGACATTGGTTTTGTCTGAAAAACTGAATCAACTGACCTGCCTGGTCTTAATTAATGAAGAGAGGTGAGAGTGCATGGCTGAGTAGATGAATAAGCCGATGGATGGTCGAGGAAGGGATTTTGGGCTTATCCCAGGCATAAGCTAAGATGCTGGAAAGGTGTTTGGCACAGGCGCAATCAATTAAATTCCTATAGCAACCAACGCTTGAGCTGGTCCTTATTGGATGGTGAGGTGAGATTTTCTCAAAGTCCGTTTGGCCCTGCGTGCATTCACCTTGAGCTCCCGGAGTTCAGCATTATACCATGGGGATGATTTTCCACCTGAGAGACAGTTTGATTTGATTTGGGCCAAAACATCCAGTACGCGTGATAGTGAGCTGTTGTAAGTTACAGCTGTTGCATCAGAGGCAGAGTGAGCCGAGGCAGAGAGTGACGAACTGTTGACTGCAGCGGGGAATAAGTCTGGAGTTATGGAGTTGAGATTTTGGAATTGGATTTGGCACTTGATGATGGAAATGGGTGGTAGTACCTGGAGATCAAACCACACGGAGGAGTGATCAGACAGACCGGGATCAGTGACAGACAGGTTTTTGTTAAAGGTACGTGCCTTGAGCAAACCAGGTCCAGAGTATGGCCATATCTGTGAGTGGCAGATGTGTACAGTGTATGAGGGGGTACAGTGTGAGATGATACTGTGTATAGTGTATGAGGATACAGTGTGTGAGGGAATACTGTGTACAGTGTGAGGGGACACTAATGTAAAGGGTGTGAAACGTACTGTGTACAGTGCATTAGGGGGCACAATGTGGTAAGGATTGCAATGTTCAGTGTGTGAGGGAGCACTGTGTGTAGATGGTACTGTGTATAGCCTGAGGTGGTGCAGTGTCGTGTCAGGGTGCACTTTGTCCAGTGTGCGGGGGGTACAGTGTGTGTTCAAATATACTGCGTGGAGTAGCAATGGAAGGAAACCGGAGAAAGGGGAATCCATGCAGAACAGGGGCAGAAAATACAAACTCCACACAGATGGGGACCCCAATCGGAATCACAACGAGGAGCTTCTTCAATGAAATCCATTTTTTTTGGGTCAGGTCACGTAAAAAATTATAGATTATAAAATAGTGTCGTTTAACCCTCCACCACCCGACACGGTCAATCAGCAAGGGGTTGTCACGTTGAACAGAAGACGCGCCAATTCCTTTACTATCTCAGCACACCGCTACGTGACCTGACCCAAAAAATGGATTTCATTGATAATATTGGTCACGAAAGCCTTCGAAATAGAGGAGCTTCTTGCTGTAATACATGGATGTTACCAATGCGCCTCCCTGCCTTGTATTAATTGGGCTGTGGTATGGGTATCGAGACCTAGATGTCTGATGTTGGCTTTAATTTGACCCTTAATTAGTTTTTTTATTTGGCTGCATTGAAGTGTTACTTGCAATGCAACAGTCTGGGATCACTTCGCGTGGTCAATGTGTTGAGGTGAGAGCCACATTCTATGGTTGTTCCATTAGCATCAAATCTATCTCATATCTCCCTTCACCATTGGGGCTCCTCCATGGTCACCTAGATTCCTTTTTTTTTAAATATAATCACGATTTTCATATCTGTACTGGCTGCAAAGTCTCTCTTATTTAATATTGTCACGATTTTCATATCTGTACTGGCTGCAAATTCTTGCATGCTCAGTTATGATGACGGGTAATATGCAGGGCATAATCTCTCACTAAATATTTCCTGACTGTCAGTAGCCTCGCGTAGGCATGTGACAAGCAACCATAACCAGAAGGAGGGATGTACTGGATGTGATATGGCATGCTAAGTGTGGAAATATGTTGTGGGCAATTTATCTGGCTAGCATTAAGACTGAGTCATTCTATGATGGGATCTTATCGTGGTTGACTTGGCATTCACCAATTCACTATCCTAGCTCGGCAGTTAAAATGATGATGGTACAATTTTATCAACTTCCCCACCTTTGTCCACCCAACAGTATTAATGGGTACTCCACAGTAAATCAGCAGGTCGCATGGGATGGGGTAAGGCATAAGTGTCCTTACCTCTATCAAGGCATTTGCTCAGAATGGAAGACTATGCCCTTCTGTCAGTGGTATTGAGAGCAATCGAATGCTGGGAGGCATTTTTACCTTTCAATATGGGATCGTCACCTGCTTGCAAGAGTCTCTACAGTGTTGTGGGCTGACCCATCGCATGTGCGTGGATGCTGTAGGACGACAGCAGGAGGCCAATCAGCGGCGGGTTTTGGACCAGGCGACGCGGCAACGGCGCATCAACCGGCAGCTGGAGGCATTAGAGAAGGACAACTTTCAGGAGGATCCGCAGGCGAGCCTGCCGGCTGTGAGCACCAAGCGCCTGCCACAGTTCAGCGATGACACACCGACAACAAGTACAGCAGCAGCAGCAGCCTTGCGGAGCTCTTCACACACACACACACATCACGAGTGGTGGCATAGCCCAGTGGTACTGTATTTACCACTTGTTGTAGAACTTCACGCGTTGAATACGGAAGGCCACCCTGGTTTCATACTGCAGGCGTATTTAACCATAACATCATGTGCCCCACTGTAACATAATAGATCCCCTGATGGAAATCGAAGAGCTTGTGCCTGCATCTTGGTCTAAATTTGCAAAATTAAAACATGTTCTGGTGAACTACTCAATTGGGATTATACATAGCTATCGTGGCTGCTTACTAGCACACTAGTGCCCGATTATAGGTCAGGTGTTGAGTTCCCTTGTACAGCACAGGGACAGCTGCCAATGAGGGTACCATTTTAAATCATTGTGTTGAGATGTAATGTAAGTTGCTGGGATGGTCTGAGACCCCCCCCCCTCTCCCGTAACATGCGTTTACATGTAGTGTGAGCAGTAGCATGGTTGGCCTGTGCCACGGTGCAAGGAGTTAAATGGGGGCTCCCTGTCCTACGTCCCTTGCTCTTCATGTCCCAGTACCTGGGATGCTGTGGCCCATGGGCCATGATACAGTCATACCATCTGAACACTCACTGGCGACACCGCTGCATATTGAGATTGTTAGTGTTTTAGTGTTATGATCTCCGTAATATCGGTGGTGGGAAATGATAGCAGAATTGTTCTTGGGCCTCCTCTAAGGCCAGGCACGGCATTAGTGATGGGGTATCAGGGATGCTACCTGGCTGCAAAGCTCTCCGAGATGAATTTTTTTTTTCTACGGAAACTGTATTCGTTGATCTATATTTCATTGTACTCTCTTGCTTCTTATCGGTAACGTAATATACCAGTTTGAAACTGCTCACCAGGAAACATTTTTCAGTTGTAATTAGCATGCATAAAGTGTAATCTCCCATCCTTACACACACTTGCTCTGGCCTACTTGCTATAAACAAGAGCCACTGCGCAAAACGTAGCATTTTATATTTTTTTCATTTTAAGGCCACATTGTTATTGATGCATATATTTTTGTTATTTGTGCCTGGGCACCTCCACCAACGCAATAGCCACACTGAAATATTTTTTTGCAATTTGTTTTTAGGTTAAGCGATATAACTTTAGATGAATGTAATAGCTTGCTTCATGAAGCATGCACAGACTAATTAACACACACACTGTCACGTGACAGATACATTTCAACAAATTAAATCGTTATATTATTATGAATTATAATTTAGTAGACGTTCTTATCCAGGGTGTGAGGAAACCACAGAGTGGTGAGCAGATGGCAGCCATGCATTCAGCCGGCACAAACCTTTGCCAGACACTGGGTTATATTCTAATAATAATTGCATTTATAGAGCGCTTTTCACCCGAGGGTCACAAAGCGCTGCACAGAGCTGCGGAGAGAATGGTACGTCAAGCACAATGGCACCAGAACGAAAAATCAGCAACAATAAACTTATTTGGGGTTTTTGTTTTAATATACACATCGTTGCAGAACAACGTGTTCAATATGATCAGACTATCAGCCAATTAATGAGCTTTTTAGGTGTGGAAGGAAACCGGACAACTCGGAGGAAACCCACGCAGAACAAAGGGGAGAATACACAGACTCCATACAAAAAGGCGCCCCAGGCAGGAATCAAACCACTTAGGTTAAGATTTTCTTACTGTGAGATGCAGATGTTAGCACTACGCAATAACCGGAGCATTACTTTTAATGCGTAATACATGTTTTTCTTGCCAGTGCTTCCATTAGTGCTAAGCAGAGTCATCCGAAGTTCAATCACCTGCTGCTGCATTGTGTAAACACCAACACTCTTGAAACAAAACACGGTTACTGTCATGGTTAATGTCACACCGCAATGACTCATGTACTGTGCAAGTCTGTACGATACTCCACTGGCAGTACCTGTGCCTATACAGGGGATTGTGTAAACTGTGTGCTGGGGTCTACATGAAACAATGAATGAAGCACACAGTTCACCAGTCCTTAATGTGTTGTGACGAGTACTGCCTTTCATATGTTTGATTCTTGTAATGTTTTGAAATCTTCACATGCAGTGTAATGATTCAGATATAATGAGATGAAAAGCTCCAAAGCCTAAAATATATTTTAAATCTAGCTGTGTGCCACCACTAATTTGCCAACACTGTCCACAAAGATGTAAATAAAGATGTGAAGTGACTTGAGCAAATAATAATATGCATCTCAGGAGATTAATTATAGCAGGAATTGTGCTCTCAGAAGTGCATGAATATTAAAGCAAACGTGCTTTTCTAAAAACATAGGCATCTAAAATTCAGCACGTGTAAAAACTGGTTTATTAATAAGGAATGTTGCAGACACTGAGTAGGGCATTTCCTGTAAGGTTATTGTGGCATGTAATGGCGCTCTCTAAGGTCAACATGCACTCTTCTTGGGTAAGTGTGGCTCCGACCCTGTTTTGTACAGATAATAATAATTGCATTTACAGAGCGCTTTTCATCCAAGGGTCACAAAGCGCTGCACAGAGCTGCAGAGACAACGGCATGTCAACAACAATTGCACCAGAATGGAACATCAGCAGCAATGACTTTTTTTTTGAGGTTTTTTTTGTAATATACACACCGTTGCAGAACAAGTAAAATATGATCACACTTTCAACTATAATTTAAAAATGCAAAATTTTCAGTAAATATAATACCTAAATTAGGAAATGGTTTAACCCAACATTCATCGTATAATAATAATAATAATAACATTTCTCGAGGGCACATCACCCAAGGGCCACAGCGCTGCACAGAGCTGCTGAGAGAACGGCCACATCAACAACGAGATAAGAACGGCGAATCAGCAACAAGGTTTTCTTAAAAGTTTTTTTATTTTAATACAAATCCGAGCTGTGGAGAGAACGGCTCGCCTACTACACCAGGACAGCCCAACCGAAAGATGAAAAGCAGCAACGAACTATAAAAGGACAAAAACTAAGCGATTATAAATAATAATAATTCTGCTACAAACATGGATGGAATAAATGTTCCCAAGCAGGTGCAGTTCGGAAGATTGCCATCATCCTGGCATGACAACACTGAGCCACATCAATGAACCTAGAGAGCTGTGCATCCCTGAACAGCAGGAGAATTGGACAAGAGTCACAGTGCAGAGATGGGAATCACAGTGTTCGAGATGGGAGTTTCAGTGTTAGAGATAAGAGTCAAGAGTCCTAGCCAGAGGACTTGGCAGCCTTATGGAACAAGCGAGTCTTTAGACGAGATTTGAAGATGCCCGAGGACTCAGCTGATCGAATCTCCAAAGGAAGGGCATTCCAGAGTCTGAGAGTAGCACTCAAGAAGGCTCTATCACCCATCGAATGGAGGTGCAACCTGGGCACATGCAGCAAGCAGCCCGTATTGGAGGATCGAAGCTGTCGTGTTGAGGAGGGTGCCTGAAATATGTCACGTATGTATGTTGGAGCAGCGCCAATGAGAGCCTTGTAGGTGAGAAGGAGGATCTTGAATTAAATCCTTTATTTAACAGGTAACCAGTGGAGAGACATCGTACTGGCCGTCAAGCATCAATTAGATAGGTTCATCCTTGGACAATTAGTGCGGGGTTCCGACAAGCAAAACTTCTGTTTTGTCGCCATTTAGTTTCAGAAATTTTGAATTGAGCCAGGCCTTCACAGTTAACAGTGTCCTCAGACGCATTGATGGATGACTGTGCATGGAAATAGATTTGGATGTCATCGACATAGCAATGGTAGCTGAGATTGAGGCTGTGCAGGATATGGCCAAGAGGTTGTAGGTAGATGCTGAAGAGGACTAGGCCGAGAACTGAACCCTGAGGAACTCCAGACAAAACAAGATGGATCCTGAGTTTTGTCCTCCGAGGCTGACGAACTACTTTCGGTCGGACTGGTAGGAGCTCAGCCAATGCAGGACACTGCCAGAGACCCGTATACCCCCCAATCGCTCAAGTAAGATCAGGTGGTCAACGGTATCAAAGGTAACGCTCAGGTCCAGGAGGACAAGAATACATGGCAGTCGTGTATTTGTTTATCTTCAGTAATCTAATTTTTCTCATAATAGGGGTGAGTGTGGCAATGTCAATTTTCAAATACCACTTTTGAGTGACAATTACAAATGTGTATAGTCATACTTTTTGAAGGTGCATTCAAACGAATCAAATTATACCCATATTGCATTTTATTTTAAAAATTACTGTATAAGCAAATTGAGGTATAACACTGGCACCAAAATGTGCACGCCTTCCATCTGTCACAGCTATCAAAAAGAAAAAGAAGACCAGAGGAGAGCACTTCAAACAACGCTTCCGCAAAACTTTCCAGACCCTGCTGGAAGAAGAGGTGAGTTGCATGTCTGCTACAATCCTGCCTCCAACGTGGCACATAGTGCTTCTCGAATCAGCTCCAACAACGTGTTCACGACTTGGCAGCAGCATTTGCGAGGTAAGTGCCCACCCACAAGGGTGACACGAGTGATTCTCATCCTCTCTGCCTTTGCCAGAACCTGAGCGTCAGCACGGACCCCAACTACCTGACATCGTGCGTGCCGGCGTCGAAGCTGCCCCAGCGCCACTTCTGTGTCGTGTGCGGGTTCCCGTCACCGTACACATGCGTCACGTGCGGCGCGCGCTATTGCTGCATCAAGTGCCTTGGCACCCACCGTGACACCAGGTGACTGCTGCGGCGCCACCGTCAAAACCTAACGCACTTACAAATCGGTGCGTGTGAGATGGGTGGCCAATTCGGTGGTTGGAGCACTGAGCTGGCACTGCTGAGATCCCGAGTTTTTAAAAACAGAATTCAACGGCCCGTGATTAAAGTGGGTTCTCAAGTGCAGTGAGTCGAGGTCTCAGCCCACTCACCGATGATTGTGCAAATGCGCTGTAGTCAAATTGGGTGCTTTTCTGTGTGGAGTTTGCGTGTTCTCCCGTTCCACGTGGGTTTTTGCTGGATATTCCGGTTTCCTCTCACCGTCCAAAAACACGCTGCTGCCTAGGTTAATTGGCCTGCTGAGTAAAATTACCCCCAGTGTCCTGCGATGTACTGGCGTCACATTCTGGGTATTCCCCCGCCTTACGCCCTTTGTCGGCCAGGATAGGCTCTGACCACCCGTGACCCTGTGCAGAGTTAAGCAGGTATTGATATTGAATTAATGAAATAAATTTTATATTTTTCATTTAATTAGGAAACATACTGGTGCTGAGAATTTAAAACTATTTAATTTCCATGTGGAAAAACATTCTTCTTGTAGAATACATGTTAAAAAAGCATGAGAAGCCACTTAAATTGTTCTTGAAAGCAAATCTGTAATGTCATCTTGCTTGTGCCATTTTTCTCATGTTTGGACGAGTCTCCGCTGTGCCAGGCATCTTAATGAATACTTTGCCTCACGACATAGCACACATGAAATATTAAACTGCAAATAGGCTGCAAATAGATTAAAACAATTTACGAGCAAATTTTTTAATTATTTGGACACTTTATGTAATGCGGTTATTATTCCCTGCCGTTTGTACAACTTGGCATATATGTTTGTGACTTTCTGGCGATTTAAAACACGAGAGTTGTATCATACCTCGGGAGTTAAACCCCTAGAAGGGGGTGGTAACTGCTCAGCTGGCAAGGGTAAATGTTTGTCCTGAGTGTCGAGCCTCATGTTAATCGCACGGTCACTCGGTTCATGCAGGTGCCTCAAGTGGACAGTGTAAAGATGGCAGCGCCAGCACGGAGAGTGGCCACAGCAGTCGACCACATCCGAGACCACGGCCGAACCAGCTTCACGACCACCGAGCCCATGCCTTGACTTGGCCTCACGAGCCCATACACATCGTCCTGTGCCGATAACGATCCCAGGCCATTGACGGAGATTTTCACGACTCGATGGAGAAGAATTGCTCTTAAGAGCTGCCGTTTCAGGATAGCCGTGTCAAGAGGGAAGGATCGCTTGACACTGCTGTCCCAAATGAGCAGCTCTTGTGAGCAATTCACAACAAACCACATTGCTGCTGGAGCCTCTTGTCAGCCTGACCCACTCATGTCGGCTGGCTGGGTGGCACGGGACGCACAGCTGGAGCGCTGGGGACCATGTGACCGGAAGGGGGGATTCATATCGGGGCTGCCGTCACGACGGGAGCGCCGCGTCCGCCTCTGACCCTCCCGCAATTCGCCCGTACCAAATATACAGCACCTGCAACGAATGCCTAGTACAGCATGTCGATACTGCAGAGTGTAACCGTCGAGGGGAGCCTTCACTCTAATGTATTGCAGTGTCATTCTCTGCATGTGCTGGCTGACACAGCGTTGATGTTTGCTAAACGACTGTGACTGCAACGATTCTACATCATATGTTATTTCCCGATACTTGAACATGTCTGCATTTTGCCAGAGCTGTGTCCCACTGAGCACACAATGCATGTGCTCACCAAGCAAAACGCGCCGTTGAAGGCTGTCCGTGATGAGCCTGCGCGGTGTGGGAAGGCCTTCCTGCCCATACCATGCGAGTTTTCACCATGGGGTTTTTTTTTCTTCCGGTGCCTGTGGAGTCGTTTCATGTGAGTTGTGCCTTTTGGCTGACCTAGTGCATGTGGCCGAAATGTGGGACCGTGCGATACGCATCGTTACACGCTTGTGGAGACGGGAGGTCGGAGTCCTTGAGGTCAGGACGGCCCCTTGATTGAGAATAACTTCAGGAGGCTGGGTGTTGAGCGTTCGTGCTCTTTGCAGACCCCATGAACACGTTCCCTACCGCGTGAGTGAGACTTCTATGAGCTCTGTGAGTCCTGCGCTGAAATCCACACAGTGATGCTGCAACAACACAAATTCTCCCCCCCCCCCTATGCCTGGTTGCCCGTTATGTGTGAGCCTGTGTAGATTTTTTTAAAATCCTGCATTAAACTTGAAATATTGCTACACGAAAGGCAGTATACTCCGGCTGATGCCTTGAGCTGTTCTGCTACATTACGGTAATGTCATTGGTCTGTGAGGAGCTAAAATGTGATGTTGGGCAAATAAACTTCTGAGTTTCATAAATCTTCCAGCTGCTATTAGTTTCAGGGATGGATATGTAAAGCTGCTTTGCGCTTAGTATAATTATGTATACTCTGTGCCTTATCCGTGGTTTTGCTTATGAATAATAGCGGAGCCTTTGTCCATTCTTTTCCGAGTTGAAGCGTTTTTACTAAACACTGACCAACATGTTTTGTTTCACTTTCGTTCAAACTCAAATTCCTTTCCTGTAACTTAAAAATAAAATAAAACTGTAAAATGTATGGCCGGTATGGAGTGTGTAGCGTACGGCATCTTGGTATATAAACCAGGCCCGACTCCAACTCGTTGTGGATGGCTGGCCAGTAGAGCTGTTCTATTGAGGCCACCATAGCGGTGGTTCCACGAGAATTAATGGGGATTGGGCCAAAGGGACATTTGGTGGTGTTGGGACTCGCCCAGGAACCCCCTGGCGTCGGCTCTCGTGACGATGCATTTTTATTGGTTTAAAAATCCATCTCTGCCAAATATGAAACAATAATGCGAATAACTAAACTGAAAATCCACATAGCAGCCATTTCCCCCTCGTGAAAACTTGGCGGGATGCTCCTGAAAGCAGTCGTAAGACTGAGACGTCTGGCTAAACGTGATGCAAAGAAGGTAACGTTGAGCACACTGGCGTAGTGGTGGTGGTGCGCAAGTTCCGTCCGCTTGCTGCGCCCTCTGGGACTGTTGCCGGTGACTCATGCTCGCGACGTGCACCGACAGCTGCCCAGATGGATCCGACATGTCCTCCGCGTCACGCGGGACCCAAGCAGATATCTGCGTCAACGGAGATAAGCTTATTTGTACTTATTTCTTGATGTCAATGGTACTGATTTTTGTAGTGGCACATTGTTATTTTTCTATCACAATTGTTTAGCTCAGAAGATCCTCACAGATTCTCAAGTTGGAGTTTTTTTTTATCCAAGAGGATCCTGCCAGGCCATCTCATATTTCTATGTCATTGACAGGGTGACGGAGTCGTAAAGTTAAACACAACAGGTTCCTTGCCAAAAAAAATTAGAAGCGGG
>JAZEWT010000032.1:439536-450494 GCA_036362905.1 Mordacia mordax | reverse complement strand
CACTGGGCCACCGCGCCGCCCGTTTACAAACACGTATTATTGAAACGTCGTCATCTTTCATCTGTTCTTAACCCATTGCTGGTCTTAAAGAGCATTTTCCCTTGGCACCTTCCAATCCCGTCTCGAGACTCACTTGTTCTGGGAGGACTTGAAGTCCTCTCGCTGGAACTGTTGATGCTGCGCACAGCTCCGATGGCTCGCTGTCGGCCTGTGCGTGCTCAGGAACTCCTATTCCTTCCTTCGTTCGTTTAACAATTATTTTATTCGTCATTTTGAGTCCTTAATTGATTTTAGTCATTATTTTACTTGATTTTTTTTTTAAATCTGATGTTGCTGCTGACATGCCGGTCTCTCCACAGCCCTGTGCAGCGTTTTCTGACCGTCGGGTCAAAGGTGCTCTAGAAGTGCAATTATTATTACGCGCCACACATGACTTAAGTTGAGCGGTGACAGTTCGCTCCACCGTGTTGACATGATTGGCCCCCAAGCACTGGTCGGACGCACCCTGCCTATGGGGGGACATCGTCGGCAAGGGGATTTCCGATGCGGGGACTTTCCGGAGCAGGGGAACTACCCAACCTCGCTTCACTCCCTCGCCTCTGCGTTTTATGTCCCCGCAGCAGTCGGTGTGAATCGTTGATCGCGTGGACATGAACGCGTCCAAGCTCCTGCTGGCAGGTTGCGTCGTCTGCTTGGTCTCCGACATAGCAGGTGATGGATGACCTCTGTCACAAGTCACGTGTGTAAAGTGATCGTTGTTGCGGTGGCCTCGGCGGGACTGACTTAGCTGTGCCAGGCTGAGTGACACGGCAGTGCCTTAACCCATCGGTTTGTTATGATTGCTTCGAAAAGCTGCTCTCTCGGGACAGCCGCGTCGATGGCTCTCTCTATTCTCTCCTCGACGCGGCTGTCCCGAGAGAGCAGCTTTTCGAAGCAATCATCATGCATCGAGCCGTGAAAACCTACATCATTCCATCGGTAGTTCTCAATTATTATTATTATTATTTTCTACGAGGATTATTATTTAGCAAATACCCTTATCCAGGACGACTTACATAAACACAACATGCACATTATGAACACACTAACAATAAATAGAGACATATATAGATATTGTTATACCTATAGATGTCTCATCTCATCTCATTATCTGAAACCGCTTAATCCTATATAGGGTCACGGTGAGCCGGAGCCTATCCCGGAAACACAGGGCGTAAGACAGGAATACACCCGACGACGGGACGCCGGTCCATCGCCGGGCATTGCGGGACAATTTTAGTTTGCGAGCCAATCAACCTATCCAGGAGCATGCTTTTGGACTGTGGGAGGAAACCGGAGTACCCGGCGAAAACCCACGCGGACACGGGGAGAGCATGCAAACTCCACACAGAAAGGCACCCGAGCCGAGAGACTCGAACCCGGGGCCTTCTTGCTGTGAGGCGTCAGCGCTAACCACTGGGCCACCGCGCCGCCCACCTATAGATGTGTGTTGAATAAATGTGCGCTTAAGAGTTTACGCAATGTATATGTGAGTAGTCGTAATTTCTATTGGAATATCCTTCCACCACGCCGGAGCCAGATGTTGCAAAGCGGCGAGCCATTTGCGTCTGGAGAGCGGTTGCGTGGTTTGTATAATAATAATATAATAGCGGCGCTGATGAAGTTTGCGTCTCGAAACGTTGTCCCAATTTCTAACGTGTGCAGTTTTCATCCAGAGGTGCGGCAAACCACGGCTGAATAGGACAGCATCCGCAGCGCGTGCCGTCGATGACGACATCTCTGTGGTCTCGTATTGTATAACGAGCCACCGGCATTGATGGAGGAATCAACAAGTTAGGCTGTGGGGGAACAGTGCCCATGGTCATAGCGACGGAGGATTGATTAGGAGGCGACTCATCGACGGCGAGTGCCGGGTTATCAGTCTCCCTGACCGCTGTTTCACGTCGACTCTTATCAGACGCAGCTGCGAGCTAGGGGCTGAGTGCTCCATCCCAGCAGCCGAACACGTGCTGTGCGCAGAGTGTGACACTCGGGAGTGTGTGCGCTGCAGTGCAAAGCAGACTGGACGACAGGTGCCAATGCATCAGCACCACCAGAGCCAGGATCCCCCTCAAGAGGATTACAAGACTTGAGGTGTTCAAGAGGAACCACAGCTGCAATGTGTTCGAAGTCATGTGAGTGATCACGCACATGTGCTGTCACGCACACACATGCCAGACACGGCGACGCAGTGGGATCTGCATCTCGGCCTGTTCCCAAAGAGGACAGTTTATGAAGCCCAAGCAACGCTCTTGTTCCGTATTGTCATTGCTGGGTTCTGTGTCCCGTGCTGGGACGCCTGACGGGGACTCACGAGCAAGCTGTGTTTAGATCACCCACACATGCTGCCAGAGCAAGTGCTCCCAGCGAGCACTTACGGAGGCCTTTACAGCGCACGAGGGGACAAGGCTGGAGTGTGACCGACGCTACACCCCACTGCCTTTACCTCTCCAACACAATGTTGACTGGGGCGGCGCGGTGGCCCAGTGGTTAGCGCTGTCGCCTCACAGCAAGAAGGTCCTGGGTTCGAATCTCTCGACTCGGGTGCCTTTCTGTGTGGAGTTTGCATGCTCTCCCCGTGTCCGCGTGGGTTTTCGCCGGGACCTCCGGTTTCCTCCCACAGTCCAAAAAGCATGCTGCTGCATAGGTTAATTGGCTCGCAGGCTAAATTGCCCCGCAGTGCCCGGCGATGGACTGGCGTCCCATCGTCGGTATATCCTTGCCTTGCGCCCTGTGTCTGCCCGGATAGGCTCCGTGCTCACCGTCATCCTGTTTAGGACTAAGCGGTTTCAGACAATGAGATGAGACAATGTTTACTAAATTGCGCAAGTTACTCATTTAAGGCTGGGTCGACCTCGGGGAAGCCCACAGATGGCTCTGATAGGAGCCGCAATCGTCCCAGCTGCGGTCGAAAATGGGACTTGGGTTACGGGGGTGGTTGGGGGTCAATGGTGCATTAACAACGGCGCCATCACTTCCGTCGTGTCACTGATGTTGTTTCTGTGCTGTATCTCAGTGTGACGATCAGGACCCGGCAGGTCGTATGCCTGAACCCCGGTACCCGGTGGGTCGTGCAGCTCGTCAAGTGTGCGTTGCAGAGGTAAGGTCCCAACGATGCGTGGCCACTGCTGTTGCAGCGTCAGGCGCTGCCCCCATCCTGGCACAGACCGCAGAAACATAAACTCGACACGAAGGCTGATTCTCGCAAAACATTCGACGTAATGAATAATCGGACAAAGTAGCCTCAAACGGAATATTCGACACAAGCATTATGTGGATAGACGATTTAAAGGCAGTTGCATTCGGTTACATCTAGAACGGACAATAATATTAAGTGATTATCAGCTTGAGGGCAAAATTAGGAGGTATCGTGATGAAAGAAAGCGACATATGGAGCAGGCAAATCTAGCAATCATTCAAATCGGTAATTGATGAAAGAACCCATCGCAACAGAAAGCGGTACCGTAATTACGAGTGCTAATGAGGATGAACCCGTCCACAAATGTTTCACTGCTGCCTCTGTTTGCACAGTCGCGTCTCTGAGTCGGCCCTCGAAACGTCAACGAGTCACAGGCTCGATTCTTTTTAAGCCCAGCACACGTGCGTGTGTGCGTGCGTGTGTGCGTGATGAGCGGTGGCGCAGCGGTTAGCGCGCGAGGCTACATAATCCGGCTGCCCGAGATGGAATTCCGCTCAGAGCCCATCACCAGTAACAATTTTCTGAACCGGTCCTGGCCTCCCCTAGATCGACTCAAATGAGTACCTAATGCAATGCGTAAATATCGTCACTGGGGAGACAACGGCGGCTGGGCGTGGTGCTGGTCACCCACCCCCTCTTGTGCCGTGTCGACCTTCATAGGTGCTCGCTAACGGCACTTGATCCCACAGTCTGTTGAGGCTACACGGGGAAACGTTGCCTTCTTTATTGCCTCCACGCGTCCTCCCACCATGTCCCCTCGAGCCGCCGCAGGGCCCCCCGCTGGCAATGAGCACGGGGCAGCTCCTCACCCTCTCGCCCGGTGTTTTTCAGCAGTGGCAAAAATCCCAGCTGGCGCCAGGTGAGGAAGTGCGTGCGGGACCTGAAGAAGCAGCGGCGGCAACAGAGAGCGAAGAAACGTGAACACAGAAACACGCGGACGTAGCACGGCCAGAGTGCCCCCCCCCCCGCTCCTCCTCCTCCCTCCCGCGCGCCCCCCCTCCCGATCGAGGGGCTGCCAGCGCCGACCCTGTGTGACCCCCACCCGGAGCTGTGGTGCCTGGCACGGCCACACGCACTGCAGAGGGGCCGCTCACTCCAGCGGCCCCTTCGTGCGGGGCCCCACGCGCGATCCGTGAATGGGTGCTGCCTATAGAACTCTGCTGGCTATGATAGTTTACTATTATATGCTAAGTAGAACAGGTTTTACCGTTTCTGGCAATTATGCAGGTGTTAAGATCTGCATAATTGCCAGAAACAGTAAAACCTGTACTACTTATCATATACGTGTACTGGCAAAAAAGTACCCATAGAGTTTACTATTAGTTGTCGATAGTTGTCGATAGGCCAATTTTTAGCTATTAAAGCACCCACGGCCACCCCCCACCCCCCGCCGTGGGTGCTCTTTTTGCACAATGTGTCGACCACACTTTCACAATAAGAGGCGCGATGTCTCCGCAAACGTGCCGGCTAAAGACACAGCTTACGACATTGTAACCGCGCAGCCTCCGATCATTATCGAGCGCCGATGGAGTCCTGTGGGTCCCATTGAATTCCTGTGGGTCCCATGGATTGCTATAGATCCGCTATATGAGTATGGGTGACTGTGGCACCCGTGGAATGCCAGTGGTTGCACGTGTGCTATTTCTGAGAACTGCAGAGTGAGGGAGCGAGGTCATTGGTTGCCCCGTCTGTCTGCCCTGGAGTTTGATTTCCGCAGTCACTGCCGTTCTCTTACATCACGTGTGAAAGTAATTTAATAACAACCGGAAGTTTGATGATTTTTTTCTAAAAGCTCTTCTTTCCAGACAACCTCGTCGATCGCTCCTCCCCTCTCCTTTGCGACGTTTCGACTCTCACGTTGGAAGCATCCTCAGGGCGCTCTGTGTCTGAGTCATGTGTACCAATTCTATCATCATGCATCGAGCCGGGAAAACCTACATCAGTAGACTGGAATGTTATTTGAAATAATAATTGACAGTGAATCCACCCCAAGGCCATCTGTAAACGGAACATTTGACAAACGGAATGTATTTAATGCAATTTACCGCGATTAGGAATTCGTTTTGTGAAGATGTACGATTTGTTACATTCATCTCTTGTCGCTATATTACGCGTGTATGATTGTATCTCCGTTCGCACGCGTATTTGAACTTCTGTTTGTTTTCTCTCCGCCTGTTTAACCCATTGTAAAACTGAAGCGGCACGGTTGCCCCAGTGGGTAGCGCTGTCGCCTCACAGCAAGAAGGTCCCGGGATCGAATCTCGGCTCGGGTGCCTCTCTGTGTGGGAGTTTGCGAGTTTCTCTCCCCGTGTCCGCGTGGGTTTTCGCCGGGCACTCCGGTTTCCTCCCACAGTCCAAAATGCATGCTGCTACATAGGTTAATTGGCTCGCAGGCTAAATTGCCCCGCAGTGCGCGGTGATGGACTGGCGTCCCATCGTGGGTATATCACCTGCCTTGCGCCCTGTGTCTGCCGGGATAGGCTCCGGCTCACCGCGACCCTGTACAGGACTGAACGGTTTCTGACAATGAGATGAGATGAGAATTGAAACAACGCTAATAAAAACGTCTCGTTACGATGCTTCTGCAATCTGCGGGTTTTATATCCCCGTGTAACTTTAATAGCCTCTAGGGTCAAGTGTGATCAGCGAGCATCTACAATAATTGCACTTCCACAGCGCTTTTCACCCGAGGGTCACAAAGCGCTGCATGGAGTTGTGGAGACAATGGCGTGTCAACAACATCTGAACGGCACAGGAACAATATATATTTTTGTTGAAGTTCGAAACAACGGCGCACGAGGGGGGTGGGTGACCAGTACCACGCGCGGCCCCGCCTTTATCTCCTTAGTGGCAATATTTTCACATTGCATCAAGTGCTCTTAGGGCGGCACTGTGGCCCAGTGGTTAGCGCTGTCGCCTCACAGCAAGAAGGTCCCGGGTTCGAATCTCTCGGCTCGGGTGCCTTTCTGTGTGGAGTTTGCATGCTCTCCCCGTGTCCGCGTGGGTTTTTGCCGGGCACTCCGGTTTCCTCCCACAGTCCAAAAAGCATGCTGCTGCATAGGTTAATTGGCTCGCAGGCTAAATTGCCCCGCAGTGCCCGGCGATGGACTGGCGTCCCATCGTCGGTATATCCTTGCCTTGCGCCCTGTGTCTGCCGGGATAGGCTCCGGCTTCACCGTGACCCTGTATAGGACTAAGCGGTTTCAGACAATGAGATGAGATGAGATCAAGTACTCATGTGAAGCTGAGTCTACCTAGGGGAGGCCCGTCACTGGTGTTGGCCGTGAGCGGGATTGAGAACTCGGATCGCCGGGTTTGTAGCCCAGCTCTGCGCTCACCGCCGAGCCTGGTACACGTGCGTGGTACACGTGCGTGTACCAGGCAGGATCCGCCTTGGTGCCACGAAACGTATGGAAGACTCGCCAACAGGAAGTTATGGGACAGACCCAGGTGTTTTGAGTTTACTGAGCTGGCCGGGCAGATGCACCACCAGTCCTGCCCACTGTGCCAACTCGCTGTGTTTCATCCGCTCGGCGCTATGCGCAGATGTGAGCGTCGCTCCTCCGGCTGTTGTTGGAGGGCGACTGCCTCCAAATGCCCAATAGGATTCTTCACGAACCTCCTCCACAGCGGCCGATATTGGCACCACCGGTACCAGTCATCGGCAGGTTTTATAAGCTTCACATCCTGCCATACCACATTGGTCTATCTCCTTTACAGCCCCTTCGTGCCCATTTAAACCCTGCTCACACAAAAGATAAAGCTCCCGTATAGCCTTACAGAATGCAGGGTCAAGTGCTGATAGCACCTATTACGGTCACCATGGTACACACGGGGGTAGGTGGCCGACACCACGCCTGGCCGCCTTTGTCTCTCTCGTGGCGATGTTTTGACATCGCACAAGGCACTGACCTGGGGCTGAGTCAACTACACCAGACGAAGATCCCCCGTATAGCCTTAACGGACTCTAGGGTCAAGTGCTGTTAGCGAGCACCTATGCAGGTCGGCACGGCACACGAGCAGCTGGGTGAGCAGCACCACAACCACACGTAGACATCCTTCTACACATGCTGTGCCTTCCACGCCACGGAGCGCAAGATCGCACGTCTCGAGTCAACAGAATTCACAAGACAACTGCTTTCAATCGCGGCACGATTTTGATCAAAATATAACACAACAATGGGCGGCACGGTGGCCCAGTGGTTAGCGCTGTCGCCTCACAGCAAGAAGGTCCCGGGTTCGAATCTCTCGGCTCGGGTGCCTTTCTGTGTGGAGTTTGCATGCTCTCCCCGTGACCGCGTGGGTTTTCGCCGGGCACTCCGGTTTCCTCCCACAGTCCAAAAGCATGCTGCTGCATAGGTTAATTGGCTCGCAGGCTAAATTGCCCCGCAGTGCCCGGTGATGGACTGGCGTCCCATCGTGGGTGTATCCCTGCCTTGCGCCCTGTGTCTGCCGGGATAGGCTCCGGGCCCACCGTGACCCTGTATAGGACTAAGCGGTTTCAGACAATGAGATGAGATGAGAGTTTCATGCTCTGCAAACTGAACTGGCCGGGCTCTTCTAAAGTACTCTGTCCTATGAACTGCTCTGATGTTGTTGTTGTTCACATGCTGTTTTTTTTCCCCCACAGCTCGGATTTTGTAACAAAAAACAAACAAAAAGGTTCTGGTTGTTGATTTGCCGTTCTTATGTCGTTGCTGTTGCTGACATTCCGTTCTCTCCACAGCTCTGTGCATCGTTTTGTAACCCTCGGAATAAAAAGCGCTCTGCAAGTGCAATTGTTATTATTATTATGACGAAGACGTATGTGTCACGCTGTGTCAGTTTGTCTGTGTTCGTATAAGGCGTGTGTTTCAAGTTGTACGTGCGTCTGTTTCGTCTCCACAAAGCAGCGCTGACATTGAACGCGCAAATTCACGTTTCTCTTATACGGTACACGTGCCACAGCCCGTGCCCCCTCCAACCGCATTCCCGCAATGCCGGTGGGGGGAGCGGCACAGCCATGGCTTTGTGCTATGCGAAAATAATTAATCTAGGAAAATCCCAGCAATCAATCAGGCAGTTGATGTCGGATCAGTAAAAATCCCGGCTTGGAGTTCCAGAAAATGTAGTCATCAATGTGTGTGCCAGTTCATGCATATGTGCCCCTTCATACATGTATACAGTAAGACCACATGACCTGCTGGGAGTGCATAACTTCAGCAGTATTGGGCCAACTCCCACTCTGGACCAGTTTTAACACACAGTTCCAATGATTATTATTATTATTATTTGGGGGAACGCCCTTCACCAAAGTGACTTTCATCAAAACCACGAGCTCGGTTGAACGAAATCTGATCAACTGCCAAATTGTTGTAGGCAAGGGTCCTCTGTGTTAGACGCGGCCCTGCTGCTTAAATTACAGACTATCAAACAAGCGTGCAGCGGAAGAGATTTATATAACAGCTTTTTATTTTTAAATGTGGAGGGGGAGACAGATGGAAAGGCGTAACGCTTATTGTTATGCTATTTACGTTCTCCAAAAGAATACAAATTAATGATAGCTTTAGATGCTGTCCCTATTGCATGTGATATTATCAACAGACAACCTAGTCCTTTAAGTGGAAATATTGTTGCCAGATTCTCTGGGAGATGCTTCTCAATTGTGATGCCTGACGAATGTGAATGGACCTTTTATTATGCTGCCATGGTAATTCCACTGGGTCACAGGAAACTCGATCACCCCTACCAACAGAGCAAGGATCACGCTGGACAATTCTCTGCAGGTGTCAGTTCAGCCACCGCTGTTGCGAGCACCTACGTAGGACCTGGGTTTAATTCCCGGCCCGGGTAATTTTATGTTTAGCGTTTGCTTACTTGTTCTCCTTGTGTCCAAGTGGGTTATTGTCGGATACTCCAGTTTCCTCCCACCGTCCAAAGACACGCTTACTCAGCAGGTTAATAGAGCCTGCCGAGTAAAATTACCCCCAGTGCGCTGCGCCGTAATGGCGTCACAGCCTGGGTACAGCCCCACTTTTCGTCCTCTGTCTGCTGGGATTGGCTCCAGCCCCCGTGACTCTGTACAGGATTAAGTGAGTATTGCTAATGCTGATTAACATTTCCCAGAGAGTCCACCTAGAAAGCATTATTCTCAAGGGACCTCGGGGACAATCACTCCACATACGTTGGGTTGGAAGTTGCATCCTGGTTCCATTATGCGAGCTTTCACAGCTATAATTTGTAAATTTTCTCTGACGCTACTTTGCCAATGACACAAAAGAGGGGTTAAGTTGGGTAAAGAGTCATTGGTTATTTATTTATTATCAGCTTTACTCAGAATCATTCTCACTTTAAAAAAAGGCCTTTTTTTCTGATGTTTCAGTTCCATTATTTGCACTGCTGAATGGAGGCGCCTTCGCGGCATAAGGAATCGTAGTTGACTGGACTTTCCAATCCGCCGCCTCCCATCCCCCAGCAGTATAAATGAGGTCCGCAAAGTTGATCTGGAGGTCTCGAATGGCGGGGTGAAAACCTAAGGCCATCAGTTTCAACCGGTGGGTTGGGTCGCGACCCATCAGTGGGCCGCGAGCGCCACCTTGTGATCCGTTTAGACCAGACCCAAGTGGGTCAAGTGGGCAATGAGGTTCAAAAGTTGAGAACCCCTGTCCTAGGTAACGCCAATCTCTTCCGACACGTGCGGACAAATGTTGAAGCGTGGGCCAAACACCATCCTAGAGTTCGGTCTGTTGGAGGCCCTGTACCAGATGTGGCTTGAGCGAGCCCATTCGGAGTGGCACCGTTGCATTTTGTGGCAGCACGGTCGTGCATTAAGTAGCGCTGTCACTTCACAGCAAAAATCACCTGGGTTCGATTCCCGTCTCGGGAGCCTTGCTCCATGGAGTTTGCGTGTTCTCCCCGTGCTCGCGTTGGTTTTTGCTGAGTACTCCGGTTTTCTCCCACCGTCCATAGTGACGATGCTACTTAGGTTAATTGGCCTGCTGAGTAAGTTGCCCCAAAAACTATGCCCTGCGATGTATTGGCGTCACATCCTGGATATTTCCCGCTTTTCACCCTCTGTCAGCCAGGATAGGCTCTGGCGCCCCATGACCCTGTACAGGATTAAACGAGTACTGATAATGAATGAATGAACAGTTTTACATATTTATATATTGCTGCGGTTCCGCTTGTCTTTTCCTTCGTCATCATCATCGTCAAATACTGGGCACGTGTGTGGTGCGGCACGCTTTAGTATGGCTCACCGATGAGCCACGATAGGCAGTACTTCCTGAGCATACCATCTATTCCACCCACGCGCAGGCGTGCGGGCAGAGCCTACGCGAAATGCAGAGCTCTGGAGGTAAAGGAGTCGTTAAGTCCGGTAGATTTATGAAACTTGTAAACCCTCTGGGTGGTGAGGTGACTGCGAGACGTCAGCACAGGAAATGGGTTTAACGTTTCAGGAAAATGGATAAAACAATTGATAGCGAGAGACAGATTGTTTTGCAATCTGTGAGGTCTGTTGAAGTGTTTGGCCGATGCTCGCGAGGTACGCGTGGCATGCAGTAGTCCAGATGACAGCTGATAATACTGTAAACCGCTGCAAAGGATTGGATGTGCCAGAAGACCTCTAAACTGATTGCTTTATGACTGATAGTCTCATCTCATCTCATTGTCTGAAACCGCTTAGTCCTATACAGGGTCGCGGTGAAGCCGGAGCCTATCCCGGCAGACACAGGGCGCA